>JAWLRI010000505.1:3510337-3521170 GCA_034781795.1 Crypturellus tataupa
CCTTCCTTCCTTCCTTCCTTCCTTCCTTCCTTCCTTCCTTCCTTCCTTCCTTCCTTCCTTCCTTCTCTCTCTCTCTGTCTTTTTCTTAGTTCTGTCTTTCTTTCCAGAAGTAAGTGCATGATGTTGTATTTAAAGCCTTACTGCATGATCATCTTCTACATGTTCTCTCTGAAAGAAATGATGAAAAAGAAGGCTTTAAAAGGGGAAATTTTGGATGTTTTTTTGATTAAGGTCCAAATAAAGTCCTTTTTATTTTCTTTATAACTGAACAAGTTTGAGTGTGTGGTTAAATATTACTTTAGAATTTTACCAAGATCTTTCTTTTTGATCTTGCATTTTAAACTATGAAAGCAAAAGATTGTCAAAGAATCCATGTGGAGCTAGTTATGAATAGAAGTTTTTAGTTTAAAAAGGTTTGGCATCAGTTGTCAAATAGGTAGTACAGAACTTCTGAATATCTTAATTATTCTCCAAAACATGTGAAATGAATGGCCATATCAAACTTATTTGTACCCTGATATCTAACAAGCAATGATAGAGACAATGCCAAATTAACAAGGACACATTTCTTTCTTCACTTGTCTTTTATGATTATTCTTTTTTGCACAGGTGGCAATTTTGCTATAGACAGTGCGTTAATGTAAGCACATCAAATAAGGCCTGAGACTTTAAATAAGGAAATTCATTATATTGTTTTCTTTGACAAGAAAGTAAGGTTCTCAGTCCAAAAAAAAATTCTAATTACCAATTTAAAGTCAATGGTTTAGACTGCAGGCCAAGATAATTATATTTCTTCTCCCTTTCTTTGCTCTTAGCGAAATATATTTCTCAAAATAATTTCCTTTGCTTCAAGGATGTAGAAGATCTAATGATAAATTATTATTTTTTAGCAGAAGAGGTGAGTCGTTGAAGTTTAAAAAAATTATTTATATACACTTATTATGGCTAGTATATGCTTATTATTATTCTATATGCTTACTAATGTTTGCCCAGTGCTTAAGACTCTATTCAAACATCAGGGAAATGTTTAAACTTCATGACACCTTTAACTAGAAAACCAATCAAAGTGTTAGGATGGGAGCAACTAAGCAAAGGGAGATGTCTATTATGACACTCATTTTCCAAATGAAATGCTCATACAACCTGCATAGCAATAACTAACTCAGATGGGTAGATTCACCTCACTAAGTTCAGTCGTCCAAAACCTTAGTCTAGTCTAAGCTAATCATGTACTTACCTTTGCAATCTTCACAGATGCGTGGGGACCACAGGGAGAAATTTAAGCGATGTGCAAGATAGCTTGCATCATTTATCCTTGGAAATTACCAGTGACCATGGAGGGAATTTATGGATCTGAATCTAGAAACAGATGGAGTTGGGATAAGAAGAATCCCAATCCATTTGCTTAACTTAGGGTGGAATTTTAGTTTTCAGATAGCTAATAAAATAGCCTTTACCTCTGCAGCCTGGGGCTAATTGTGTCAATGTGGGGCTGCACAGATATATATCTGAATTTGCAGAAGGACGTATATGCATACATGTGTAAAATGTGTGAGGGTACAAATATGCATCTCGATAACAAGGTGGATGTAATATTTTCAAGTGATACTTAACCACACTGTCAAATATATTCAGTTATACACAAACTAATTTGTCTTTATTTGCAAACACATTGTGCAATGCCCCTATTTTTAACTCAACTGAGTCTGCCTATTGCTTATTTTGGAACTTGAGTAGAATAAAGGAGATATACATGAAGGACTTCTGCAGTTTAGCAAATAAAAGAATGTCATGATGAAACTTTGAGCAGGCTGGTATAATTCAGCTGTTCTATATGTCATGGGCTGAACTAGACCTTTGGATGCATCTAACTGGCTGGATTTAGCTGTTCTCTCAACAACACACCCTTTCAGATCTCTCAATTCAGATCAGCTCAGTCAGGTCAGTCAACTGTTAGCTGTAACTTTTAATGTTTTGTCTTATCAGTAATTAGCTTAAACATTCGCTATTAGAGGACTAATGTTATGAGTTTTCCAGAGAAATATATTTAAGAGGAAGTAAGTCTTCAGCTGAAAAAATAGATGAATCATTTGAACAAAAGGAAAATAGTAATAATAATCATCAGAGATCTTCACATCAAAGTTAATTGGAAATGTACAGTAAATCCCCATATGGCTTTGAGGATCACCATCCTGGGACACCAATTTGGCAAAAAAATCAGCAGAATTGCTCCCATTTGTAACACCTATAGTTTTATGAGTATACTGTTATTTTACGTGTGACAATAAGTTCCTGTCTAACCAACAGTTCAGGAATTAATCCTTCACATCAGCTTTTCAGCAAGCATAGGCAGGGATAACACCTTGAGTGAGTACTGTTCGCATTGGTTAATTTCCTGAAGGCAGTTGCTTTGTGTAAAATAAGTGCAAATGCCTCTAAATGCTAAACACAGAATTTATCATTGCTTATAATGATTGATGTATTAAACAAAACAGGCTTTGAAATGTTTTTGTTTTTCAATGAACATGACTAATACCTGACTTTACAGTCCATTTTTCTCTGGTGTCCTTTCTAATGAGAACATTAAATGTTTCCTCCAGAGGTCAGTGGCAGTTTTGAGTATGGCACCAATAAACATCAGATCATGTAACTTTTCCATATTTAAGTTCTGTTGTCTGTATCTGAACATTATGGCTTAAGTTTATTAGTAAATAGAAATAACATATTACAAAATTATCTAAGAACTTCTGTTTTGTTTAGCACCTTGTATCAACAGAATTTGATGCACACACAGCCGGTTTAACATTTTTTCAAAATAATTTCCTTGTTTTGTTCTGAGGAAAAAGAAAGTAACACAAACATCCCCAAAATCCGATAACTTTTCTTTGATGTTTCTCTGTAGCACTCCCTTGTTTTAGCTCAAATGAAGTTTTCAAAATAAAATTATTTTTCTTTGGCCTTTTCCTGTTGTGAAACATTTGTTTCCAAAAACAATTTTCTAAATGTCAGACAACATATCCCACAATGCGAACATTTCACCTACTTTAGCTGAAAAGCAACCTGTTAATTTATCATTCAATTACTCTATGCAAGCCATTTCTCCTGGGATTACTTAAAATAATATTATGGGGCAAATATGTCATTAAATTAAGTAGCCATTAATGAGAGAAAAAGAGAATGTGAGAATATAAACAAGTTATTTTTCTCTAAAGGAGGCATGTTTAACATTTCAAAGTGAGATTCTAATGCAATAGCCTCATAAAGAGCATCCTGTTAGTGGTGGGAAATTGCATGCTGCATGTTACGGTGGAAAAGAAATAAAAGGAGCAATTTATAAGGCATGATTTGCAATGATAAGTGAGCATATCTGGAGATACATGTGCACATCAGCCCTTTTATCTCAGCTCTTTCAGTGTCTCTGCAGTTTGTCAGCCATCCTTCCTATCTTCTTTCTCAGCAACAGTGTGACTCAGTAAATGAGCGTTATCAAAGGGAGCGGAGGAGGAGGCAGCAGAGCATTTTGTGCTATGTCCTTACTTGGAGATATTAAAAAAGTTTATTACTTTGCAGTATAGCCTAAAAACTGCTGGTAACAGCCTTGGTTCCTTGCAATGGCTCCGCTGTCCTGACAGCATCAGCATCCGGCAAACCTCTATCGACACAGACCGCAAGCCATAAGTTTTTGATACGTACATCCACAGACTGTAGAAAAGGATACTTCAAAGTGAAAGTAAGAACAGAGGTATTGTTATAAAGTGCCTAAGCTCTCCTGATACATTCCATATAAAATATAGGCCCCCATACACATTTTTTTATAAACCCTTTCATGCATTACTTTATAAAGAGATCTCAGTAAGGGAAGAGGTTAGACAAGCCTCCGCATTTCCGTATGGGAAGCAACTTACACAAAGTGGCCACAGTGATCATTACTGCATAATGAACAGCAGTATGGGAATGAATTCTCTCCTTACCATGCAAAAACTGGATGAACCATCAGAGCAAACAGTCACACTTCTGTTCCTGTGTGGTCTTGGTAATTACCACTGGATACATCAAAAATATATAGTGTACTAATATGCTTTGGGGGCAGAAAAAAGCCACATAGAGTAATTTTTAAACAGAAGGTAAGAGAAGGTCATATTTTCTAGAATTACCTTATATTGCTTGACTTAATCAGAATTAAGGGCACGAGGGGGGGCTGAATTTTTCCTGCAAATAGTGCTTACCCAGAGAAAAACAAGACATAGTTGAGAGCTATCACATAAACTTCTGCAAAATTCTGAATTAATATCTCCATGTAACAACTGAGAATGATATTGCTGATTCTATCTTATTTTTCCTAAGCAAGCAGTTTAACATAGTTATGTTAGCCTGCTCAGCAGAGAGGTTATGCTTAAAATCCTTCAGGCCTGGGATACTGTAGCAGATGTGTAGCAGAGACAAATATTGCCATTATCTGCATTTTGCCGGTCTTTTGATGTAAATAAAAATCTCTTATGGCCAGCATAGGCTGAGTGTATTTTAAATAAATAAAGAACTACAAGTTGAACCATGACTCATGATGATGAGGCAGATTTTAGAGAGTGCCAGTTTAATGTGTTGCTACAGGTATGGTGGGTGAAACAGTGGGTACACAGAGAAAGAAGCTTGTTCCTTTCCACCCCCAAACATTTATAATTAATGACCTGCAGTTTACTGCGTGAGGTCATACAGAGAGAGCCACCTGAGCCATCCATGACTTCTATATTGCTCTGTGTAGGTGCAGTAGTCCTGTCATGTTTAGCAGATTGCAACTAAGTCAGTCAGCAGGAGCAGCAGAAAATGTGCAAATGAATACATTACGCCCACTTAAAGCTTATGTTAATTCAGCTGCTGCTTTGAAGGAGAATTAGAATGGATAGTATGTGCTCTGTCTTGTTAAACAGTGAATGCCATGCTACAGTTGTTCGATAGTCTACAAAAAGAAGAAACACCTGACGTATATTGTGCAGTAAACTATGATGTTAGTAATAGAAGTGTATTATGAAACAGAAATATCAATTAATTAAGATCTAGAAAAAAAATTCTTTCATCCAAAGGAAAGGTACTATGGGGATTTTTTTACAGGAAAAATGCATCATTTCACAAACTTCATCAGCACCATATGAACAGACGTGTGTTTCAGCTCTGTTTCTCAGACTTTCTCTGAAGTTCACTTATTTCAGACAGGTAATTAAGTGCTGGTACAATACATTTGCCCTTGTGGGAGTCAAATGGATAGTTAGAGACAGCAAAGCATTCATTCCACCCACCGTCCACAGTTTAGGTCAAGGATTATAAACCCAGAGGTGCCTTCCCCCTTTATAAACTCATATCAAAAATGTGCCCTGATGATGCTGATATTCAAAGGCTATGGTCCTCCTTCTTCAAGAAGCTGAACTCCACAGGAGGAAGTGATAAATGTTGTGATAACTGGGTGAATGATTTTCATTGATGGATTGTTGCCTAATTCCATGCTGTTCCGCTGACTAGACAACCCCCAGGTACAATCCCCGGGTTTCCCGGAATGAATTAGGGAAAACACCCACAGGAAGCAAGTAATACCACAGGGAAGGTAAGCCAGGCCTCTTGCTTTCTAGGCAAAGATGCTACATTGAGCCAGAGCGCAGCAGTGTTACCTCAGGTGACCTTCTGGTAACTATCATCGTCAGCTCTCCTATTACATGTAGCAGGAAAATCTTGATTCACTCTACTCAGATCAGTAGTACTTTAGCATGTCATGAAATAACTCCCCTCTCCATATATAAACATCAGAATTAGAAACTGGATGGATTATGTAGCTTTGCAGCTCAAGATGCCACCTGTCCAATGGATATTTCTGCCCCTACCTGTATTGGCATACGGGTTTCCAGAGCTGTGCACTACAGCATTCATCCTGACAACATAACTATGCTTTCTGCAGATCAACCATAAAGGAGATCCATATTGTATCTTCTATGCAGATTTTGTTTCTATGTGAGAGCACAAAACTCTTCTGAGTTCCATTTTTTCAAAGTCCTGGTCCTTGAACTAAAAACAGCATATGGGAATTAATCAAACTGAAGAATGGAGAACTTCACTCATTTTTCAAAAAAAATTGTGCTTTTTTTAATTAAAAAAATTAAAGACTTTGTAACTTTCACAGCATTTTTAATACTAATGAACACTTTTAACTTGAAGGCAGTAGTTTAAAAGTTTTTAAAAGAATTACCACTTCTTTCACAGACAGTCTATCAGAATATTTGCATGAACTTCAGGCAGAACATATTGCTTTGGATATTTGGGCAAGAGGAAACAGAGACATAAACATTTTAAAATACCCTCACCAGCACTTGCCAAAAAATACAGAAGTCTGATTTTCATAAATCCACTGCTACAGGACTGGCTGCCTTATTATTCAATAGTAGAATTGCTATCAATTATCCTCAAAGTTAATTTTGTCAGTGTCTCGGCTGGATTCTTTGGTATATTAGAAATATTCAGAATATAACTGCTGGACCAAGCATTGTGCATAGAGAAAATTGCTAAAAGTCATGCTGTGTCCTATTCTCTTTTGCCAATTAAAACACTCAGAAGGATTATGAAAGCAGTCATCTGCTTCAGAGGTGCTGAACTCCCACTTTCAAAAGCATGGTTTAATATTAGGATGTAACATATTCTGGACAGGAAACTGTGCTCTACCTTTCCTATGAAACTGCTCTATTTTTTATTCACTCATTTAAATATTAATTGAAGTAAATATTGAGAATAAATCTTTCTTTTATCTTAATCACTTGCCTGAACATAGAGATGTGTATTAAAACTTATCTAACTCAGATTATTTTATTCAAAGTGAAATAACTTCAACAAAAGTAGTCAAGAAGTCTCTTCTCTCTCCTACTTCCAAACTATGTTAAAGTGTGGTGATTAGATTATTCTGAGGGAATGTAAATGATCACTGCATAGATCTCCTCAGACAGAAGAAGGTAGTTCCTCTGCATTTTGAGGAAAATAGATGGTTCTGGTTTAATAACTAACTAACTTAAGGAAAGCTCCATCCAGAACCTTAACCACTTTATTTCCTCTTTACAAAATGCCTGACAATTAATGTATGCAAAATCAATATTTTTTAAAACTATTAGATTGAGTCATATCCTCAGATAACAATTAGAAGTGAAGGACCTCCTGGTTAACGAGTAGAGTTTAAAATAAACACATAGCACTCATATTAAGCCCACACACAAGCTTCAAGGAAAAGAAACAAAAGAAACCCTTATCCCACATTTGGAACTGAACTTACACTGAACTCTTTATAAGCAAAAGTGCTTTGACACTTCTGATTTCCACCAGGGACTAGAGCTGGAAATGACCGTGCTCTGAAAGAAAGGCTTTTCTTCTGGTATTTCCAGCTGAGATGCCAAGTGGGGAGGTGCTGGAATCTGATAAAAAAGTTTCTTCTCATAGATGTTTATCCAATATGAACCTGAACTCTACAATTTGAAGAGATGACCATCTCTTCAAACTGATGCTCAGGTCAATTAGCAGAGCAGTTTCCATTATTTATATTCAAGCTTTCTCTTTTAAATAGAAAACTTCTAGCTTTTTGTAGATATGAATGCGATATGTGTCAGGCGTTCAGGCTAATACAATGCTGAAAGAAGATACTTCATTCGCTGGTGCTAAAAATACAGTCACCGGATACAACGCTTTCCAGTCAAAAGAAATATATTCAACTTGCCTGTCTTGTCTCCTTGCACTTTAAGTTACAGTGAGACAAATTTTGCATTGAAGATCTGATGTTAAATCCAGTGGAATCACTAAAAAGGTTGCTATTGAATTTGCTAGCCTTTGGAACAAACCTCTGCTGCAAAGCTTGGCTTCATTTATTCTTCCACCTATTAAGTACTGAAGATGTACTTTAACTGAAAAGTCATAATAAAAATTATTAAAAGAAGTTAGTTCTCAGACAGTTTTTCAATGGAAGAACACTTACACAGTCATCTTGTCTGAACAGCACCGGTTGTTTTAAAAACTAAAAAACTGTGCTACCTATTTTCTGAATGAACTCTTAAAATATTTATAAAAGATGTGTATTCAGTACAGGAAAACTAATACAAAGATCATAATGTACACTTAACCATGAACTAAAGAGAAAAGCACTCTCTGACCTGGTAAAACACCTGTGTATCATTGCGCAATAGTGAAGGACTGAACCCAATAAATTATTATAGCTAACTGTGTTTGCATCAGTCAGCTTGTGAAATAGCTTCATCCCCCCACACTGACGAATGAAGTAATATTATCTTCTCTAATAGCACAAATGATTAAAGTGAGTCTTTCAGTTGACTGTGCCTGATAAAACATAATCATGCCATGCTTTCTGTACAATATATTATATGGACATTTTTCCAGTAAATTTTTATGTTTAATACCTACAGCAGTTATGTAATTTATGCAATTATTAGATCAATTTATATAGTGTACCTGTCAAAAATGTTCTGAATGAATGTATACTTTATATAAAAAAAATCTCTGTTAGGTAAATAAAACTAAACTGGCACAATTACCAGTAAATTCTTCCCTATGAGTAAAAAGTGAGATTACAACTAGGCAATTTTTCTACAAATAAAATATCAAGTTATAAAACTTAGCTGAGTTATAAAAGCTTATACGCATCATATGCACTGCAAATCAATACACTAGAAAATAAATAAGGAGCATTTCATGACAGAAGTTAATCCATCCAGAAATCCAAACATAAGGAGATCAAGTGTGTACTCCACAAGTGATTTACCTGTTGCCTTTTAAGAGACCATCTGTCACATACAGGGACCTACAAAACCAGTAATCTAATGTGCATCTACCAATTAACTGGAAACCAGTATAAATATTGAACATCAATGCTGGAGAAAGTCTTTGTGTATAGACATGTTTGTAAATGAGAGAACAGAACAAAAAACTATGGCTACTATTGCTGACAAGGTGTTAAGGTGCAACAAGATATTCTAAGATCATAAACCTAGTTAAAAGGAGATAGGTATGAACTTCGGGTATGAAGCTCCACCAGAGGAATCATCTCAACCCAGCATGATGAAAGCTGAGGAACTACATGATCTGTAGTTGGGTGATACAAAGTAAAGATGAGTAGGGGTGAGCAACATCAGCTCTTACAATTCCCTTTCCTCAGTACATATATTATTTTAAATACGAGGTGTGACAGAAATATCTACCAAGCACAAAATATTTGGTACATCTTGAATAAAGGAGTGACCATGAGATTAGTCCTCTCAGAAAGAAAAGAACGGTGCTCTTGGGCATGTCCATGACCATGTTTGCCAGGGGCCATAGACGTCAAATGTTGCTCCATGTGAAAACTCACTTCTGACAGTTCTGAGAGAATCGGCTTGGATGCAAAATGTATCTGCCAGTTTCATAGCCAGACAGAAGGCATCAATTCAAAGATCAAGAAAGAGACAGGCAGTATTTTGATATTCTTTAAAGGATCATATACAAAATATGTCTCTTGTAGGATCAAGGCAAAAGTTCTAAAATGTTTTTCTGATTTCCTTCTTCAGAGGGAAATTCTCAGAAGACTGGAGGTATACCAGGATAAGAAAATATCACTTCTGCCATCATGTTTTATGTGCACTGTCTGCCTTAACACTCAAAAAATATGTTTTAAACTGTATCTGATTTGGTTGGTTCATACTGCAGAACTCATGGGTTTTCAAAAAATAATGTTCTATACCAATATAAATCCAGACCTCTGAGGATGAGAGCATACATAATGTCTATTTTTCTTTCTCTTTCACACTGGCATAAACTCACAATAGCTCTGATGAGCTCACAAGATATACAAGAGTCTTCTAGATTTTAGCATCTAGGTTTGAACATGGAGTGCCTACGAAGACATTCCAGAGGGCAACTGCTTTTGAACTAGAGAATGCATTTGGATAATCTCCACTATGAAGTGATAAGCTCGGTAAGTTCAACATACAGTAGAAAGCCTTACGTTATCTATGCTTATTAATTCTCAGTGCTTGTATAAGGGCTATGGGAAGTACTGTTAAGTTTGTGGATATTGAAGAACTCTGATTGCAAGACTCACTGTATCTATTGTTGTTCTTGTAGGAGTTATTACTGAGTCTTTTTATGTTGCCATCTCTCAGCTTGTTCTGAACTTCAATAGCTTTTTAAATCATATTTTCCAGTGAACAAAGAAATATCAGTTTTGACCCAAAAGTCATTATAATGCAACTACAGCTATAATGCATCTATAACTATGAACACTCCATGTTCATTGCACTCCAAGTCAATCTGTTAAATTGCACCCCATGTTAACCTGGAGACTGCCAAGGATAAAAATATCCTCTATTACCTGGGAGAAGAAATACATGATTTTGCATTCCCTCTACCTAAAAAGCTAAGACCAACAAAAAGAAAGCAGTGAATATAGTATGTATCAATAATTGAAATTTTGTCCTCCTTTTTTGAAGGAGAGTAGAGAGAGGGGGGATTTTTTGTCAGTTCACTCTTTTCTTCTATAGTACACAGCAGAGTTACCTTCTTTATTTTTGTATTTCATGCTGTGGTACTAAAGGCAAGAGGGAGGACCCGGGAAACTACAGGTGGGTCAGCCTCACCTCCATCCCTGGAAAGGTGATGTAGCAGCTCACCTCTAGGCATGTCGAGGAAAAGAAGGTGATCAGGAGTAGTCAGCATGCGTTCACCAAGGGAAAGTTGTGTTTGACGAACCTTTTAGCCTTCTACAATGAGGTGACCGGCTGGATGGACGATGGGAGAGCCGTGGATGTTGTCTACCTTGACTTCAGCAAG
>JAWLRI010000505.1:3521270-3580300 GCA_034781795.1 Crypturellus tataupa
GGAGTAGTCAGCATGGATTCACCAAGGGGAAGTCGTGTCTGACGAACCTGATTGATAGCCTTCTATGATGAGGTGACCGGCTGGATGGACGATGGGAGAGCCGTGGATGTTGTCTACCTTGACTTCAGCAAGGCTTTCGACACAGTATCCCAAAATGTCCTCATAGGGAAGCTCAGGAAGTATGGACAGGAAGAGTGGACAGTGAGATGGACTGAGGACAGGTTGAATGGCAGAGCCCAGAAGGTGATGATAAATGGGACCGAGTTTGGTTGGAGATTTGTGGCCAGTGGTGCCCCCAGGGGTCAGTAGTGGGCCCGATGCTGTTCAACTTGTTCATCAAGTTGACTTGGACTTGGATGAGGGCACAGAGTGCACCCTCAGCAAGTGTGTGGATGATACCAAACTGAGAGGAGTGGCCGACACTCTCGAGGGCTGCGTTGCCATTCAGAGAGATCTAGACTCTCTCAATGGCAGATGGAGAGTTGGGCAAAGAGGAACTTTATGAGGTTCAACAAGGACAAGGGAAGGGTCCTGCACCTGGGGAGTAATAATCCCAGGCACTAGTACAGATTAGGGGTTGACCTGCTAGAAAGCAGCTCCATGGAGAGGAATTTGGGAGTCTTGGTTGACAACAGGTTAACCATGAGGCAACAATGTGCCCTCATGGTCAAGAAGGCTTTTCTCTCTGGTGGTTGGGGACAGGATGAGGGGTAATGGGTGTAAGTTGAAACATAGGAAGTTCCACCTCCATATGAGGAGGAACTTCTTTCCTGTGAGGGTGACAGAGCCCTGGCACAGGCTGCCCAGAGAGGCTGCGGAGTCTCCTTCTCTGGAGATCTTCCAAACCCGCCTGGATGCCACCCCGTGCCCCGTGCTCTGGGTGTCCCTGCTGGAGCAGGGGGGTTGGACTAGGTGAGCTCTCGAGGTCCCTTCCAATCTTATGTATTCTGTGATTTTGTGAAACACTGCAAGAGTGGACAAAAACATTTTTTAAATCCTCATTAAGCAATATTTCACCTCTAAAAAGGGAATTAGATGGCAAAGCATATTTCTATGTCCTTCTGGTAAATATGACTAAGGTCTTTGCTTAAGGTCAATATGGCTTAGCTTACACAAAGAGGCAGTCGTACATGCCAGCACCTGTGAGTGAAAAGAGCTAGATTCTTTAATTACACAGGTCAAATGCAGCTCTGTTCACATAAGAGAGTTATAATGATTTATACCTGCTGACAATCTGAACTTAAATATCATGCATGGAGGAGCATATGTGAAAATTGCAACTAATAATCTGAGGAATAAAGAAAAGGGCAAAATGGTAAAATTAAATGAAATTAGGGATCTGCCATACATTATGCCTTTTTTTCTGTCTGCCCCAATAAATTCCAGCTATGATAAAAGATGTCTAAAAAAAGTGCACCCAGCCAGAATATAAGCAAGTTTAGAAGAAAAAGAAACATCAAATGCTATACTAGTCCACTGTTTATTGAAATCAGAACATAATAATATATGACTCTTGCTATATTCATATTTGTAAGTGTTCTCTATTTAAGCAGGTTAGATAGTTAATTTTGTATTACTAATCACTTTCACAAGATTTTTGATTCTTTGCATTGTAAATTTATACAGAGTATTTTCTATATTCCTCTTATTGTATGCTTTCTTATTTCTGATTCTTGCATGAAAGCAGGCTTTTGAGATTTCATCAATTCCAGCTGGTTATTTTCGACTTGATGTAATTCTTTTTTTTCAGCCATTTATCATAATTCTTTTCACGGCAGCCAATGGGTGATGTCATCGAGAAAGAATTCTAATTGCAAGTGGTAAATAAATAGGAGATCAAAAAGCTTTCAAGTAACCAAAATTCTCCATTTTTGCTAGTGTTCTAAGAAACAAAGACAGTAATAAGAAAGAAAGAGACAACAAAGTAGGATTCAAATGGGAGAAAAATTATGTCTAAACATACTAATCTTCAAAGTTTAACATGAGTTGTCAGCAGTTCTTTCAGAAAAATATGTTCCTGAAATTTCAACCGTAGAACCATTAGTGCTATATGAATGAATATTTCCCTTAATCAAATCAGATTTTTTGAATATTTTGCCTTCTGTTATTACAATATATTTGCATTTAATACTTTAAATTTAGAATGTTTGAGTTATAAATTAATAGGAAATGTGACATAAATTAACATTGATATGAAAGACTAGTACGTTTTTCTTATAAACTGTAAACTGCTTCCATGTCAAACAAACTAAGCTGTAATGCACTCGAGGTTTTCTGAGGTAAGAATGCCATGGCATTTTAGGTCAATCATCCTGGTCTTGAGTTGTGAGATGTGTTATCCAAATTCCTGTCCATGTTAACTATTACTGACCTTCAGCTATGGAAAGCAGCTAGTAGGGTGACTAAGTTTGGCACCTGTTCTGGGTATTTCTAAATAGCTGAAGCCAAAAGCAATCCATATTTAGGTGGCCAGGCCTGCACTCAGCACATGTTGTATTTTATGGTGGATTTCCTTTGGAGATTGTAAGGGCAATGCCGTACGAGAATTCCTAAGTGTTGCCTTTCACTCTTTCAAATGCCAAATGTGAGGCTGTTTTTCTCTGCTTCTTTTTTGAGATAAGGGTGGCATCCATAGGAGAGATTCCTCCAGTGCAGTAATGGTCATGCATTTTCCACAAGCTCCCCCTGGGAGTACACTTAACTTGGGAAGTGGAAAAGAAGGGAAACTATTAATCAAGTGAAGCTGAGCTTGCAGTGTAGATGAGACACTATCGGGTATGCACATTGTATGGAATTTTCATACCAGTTCTTGAGGATAATCACAGGAAAGGAATGTGGGTGGGTTGGCTCCCATATGAAAAGACATCTCTCAGCTAAAGGAAAAACAACAAAACTTTTAAAGCACAGAGTTTCAGTGTAACCCGTAAGACATAGGACAAACAATGCAGAACAATGGGCCGGAGTCTGTTCTCACACTAATCTGTGCTTAAAATATTACTTTGGTTCCAGTGACAAAATTCCTTTTCAGTTTCTGATTCTGCAATTCTACTACCCTATGTATGTTATTTTACTTTTCCAAATTCTTCAGCAAAAAGATTGTAAATATTCCCAAGTGCTTTAAATTGTCCATGTTTTTTAAGACAGCTGTAAAGAGCTAAACAGTAGGGTGGATTCCAATGCTCACTAGGAAAAAGAAAAAAAGGCATCCCAAATCTTCATATACGATTCCTGAATTAAACATCTTCTACCAAGTACATCACATTTTTTCAAGATGACATTGTCTATTACTTTAAATGACTGCAACATACAACACTACATACAGGAGGAAAATAGCTTTTTTTTTCCGTTTCAGTTATTTATAGATTATACCTACCTGTATAAAAGAAAAGTCAGTGATGATCTTCCAAGGATTAAAAAGGCTCTTTTTTGAAGTCTATTTTCCCCACTCTTGTAGCATTTTCACATTAACGCAAAATATTCTTGAGCCAGCTGGTTGTTTTGTTCACATTGGCTTTCATTGCCTAATCTAGTGAATTCATTATAGCTCGCTGCCTGAGGGCTCAATTTTCAGCTGTGCTGAGCATGACCTATATCTACTGTGGGAAAAGGAAGGCAAAGGTTCTCTGCGTTTCACACCTTCCTGCGACCTAGAGAAGTTGTGGGGGGACCAATCCTCTACACAAGCTGAAGTAGCCCTACCTATGCAATATGGCTTCACGCGGATCTTAGGAATTACCTAGGTGGGAATTTGCTTGTCCTAGCATGAATCCTATGACAAAGTGCTGTGCGCTAAGAGAAGCTTCTGTAAAGAAAGGCTGATTTTATATCAACACAGAGTCCTTCTAGACCAGGAGATCCTCACTGTTTTCTGATGGGTAAGAGGCTGCTCTTGTAATATAAAAAGACCTTTCTGGAACCTGAATTTGGAATCAGGTATATTGTTTCTGAGGTAATCAGACTCCAATATCATTGCAACATCTATTATAAATTCTCTTCTCAGTTACGCGCTAGAGATATGTCATTACAAATAGAGAAGCTCTGTAGCAAATGGATTCTATTTGTGCATGTGCTACAAGAGGACAAACAGTTCTGTGTTTTTAAAGCTTTTTGGATGAGATTAGTGGTTGCAGAGTCTGAGCTGTGTCCATTTTGTCCTCACTAGCAAGTGGGTGGTTGCCTCCCACACTCACGTCACTAACCACATTTGGCAGCAGTAACATTTTGGCAGCAGTAACATATCTAGGATGTCCCGGCACTGCAAAGTAGTCTCACTTCTCCCTACAGACTTTCCCTCTGAGCTGGGTAGTTTTGCTCCTTACTTTCAATTCGCTGAGCTATGATCACTATTTATACCCATGCACATATACACACAAGCATCCACCCATCCCCTACCACTGCAAGGAAACTACAACTTACAAAACAACAAAACAGTACAGTCCCAGACAAGGAAGAAGGAAAAGCAGGATGAAAACACCATAAAGACCCCATGCTGGCATGGCACACTCTGACTCATCCTTTCCAGATATAAATGTCGTCCATTAAGTTTAAAAAAATAATAACAAAATTCAGTCATTTTTTTCCTTTTACTGCGTGCTTTAATAGCTATGCTCCTCATCAGCCCCAGTGTTCGGCAGCTGATCCCTATTGCCTTGGCTAGGGACATGTGATAGTTTTGCTGAATAGCTGCAAACATGCTCTCTGCTGGGTACTAATAGCTGGCACATTAGGCTGCTTGGCGAACTGTGGCGGCCAAACAGAAATGCTTTCAACGGACTCTGATTTCAGTAAAGAAGCGGAGGGCTGTTTTGTGTTTTTTTTTTGTTTTTTTTTTTGTTTTTTTCCTTTACCCACTCTGTTTGATGCCAGTGTTCTTAAAATAGTTCTCTCAGAATCTTCTTGTTACCCATTTAGGAGCCCAGATGTAGGAAGCAAGCTAGCACAGCTGGTAGAGCCTGACTGTGTCTCGCATATAAGGAACAGTTACATGGCCTTCCTTTATTCTTATTAATGCTATGGCTCATATTATTATTAGCACATCAAGGAAAAATGTTTAGTCTTCAATAGGTTAAAAGTTTACCAGCTGAAGACCATTCGGTTCCTCCAACCTTCGCCAGACCACTGTATTCTGTTATGTTCAGTCCTTCCCTCATTCTTTTTCCTCATCAGAAATGTGGATTTAATTAGACGCCCTGTTCTGAGCTCACACTGATACCTGCGCTGAGCTAGTGCCTGTGATGTGCAGTGGTGCTGTGATGTGAACTCATTCCCACAGCAGGTTGGATACCATCAGCAGTCTCCTTATACCTAGGAATACATGCTAGACTTCTAGTCTGAGGCAGAAATAATGTACAGAGTAGCAACAGCCTTCCTGCAAGCTAAAATGTACACAACATTCTGAAAAGATAGTATTTCAAATTAGTAGAGTTTCTTTTATCTGGGCCGGTTGTCCACTATTAAGAGAGACAGTAACTTTCTTCACTTAAAGGAGCAAATTAGATGCTTGGAAGACTTCACTTTTGCAGCTATCATTTGCTTCTGAGATTTTTTTCTTGTTAAAGATTTACTATCACCTGAGCACCCTCCTGGGATGCTTCCTCATGCAGCATGCTATCACTCCTACCAGCTCTGAGTTACTTATAATTGTACAGTTCTCTGAAGGGTGGCTTCTGAAAGCAGTCTGGGGTATTGCCGTTATAGACCACAGAACTGCATGTTCCTGGTACATCTGTGAAAGCATTTGGGGGAGCAAGGATACGGGTGGAAGTAACACTGATTCATTCTATCTTCATGTGAAAACAGAGGGAACAGTTGGCCTCTCCAAACTGGAGTGGTACAGAGAGAGATATGAATATGCAAAAAAATAGCACGGCAATTTCCAGGACTAAGACACCTCAGAGAAATGCATTCAAAAGAAAAAGTGCACTGAGATCCACAAAGATACCTTTGAAAGGTGCAAAATGCAATCAGGCAGTCAGGGTCCCCTGAAAGTCAACAGGAGTCAGATATTTAATGCCCACTTATGCATTTAAACCTCTGTGATCTTCAACAGCTCGCTCTAGTGGGAAGTGTATCCCTTACATAAGCAAACCTCTGTTGTGATTACACAGTTGCAGATGAATGACAAAGGCTTTTGGAGATGAACAATCAAATTCTGGGCTGATTTAGGGCTTTCATAAAGCATCACTGGAGGAGGCTGGGTTACAGATTTAGAGAGTTCCACTGCTCATCCCAGCCTTCTGCCTCCCCCTCATGACAGCATCAGAAGAATCTAGTTCATACCCACATCTCCCCAATGGCCACATCAGGGTCCAACATCTTAGCTGAAAACATTAATAAAAGTGTGTTTCATTAAGAGGTAGGTCTGTGAGTGGGAGCTGCTGACGCATACATGCACTTTACCACAGGAACAGTAAACTTCCAGCAAGCAAACAGCTGAGAAGGTATTTCCTTAAACAGCTTCAGCTGTTTGTACAGGGCATATGAATACAAGTCCCTGTGCTCTGTGCTAATTCTTACTTGTGACTGTCTTCAAGCTTATGCCTAGCCCCATTCCTTTTCCTTGTGTCAGCAGCACCTTGCTTATGTTGGTCCTGAGGCTAATAGTAATTATATATCATCAACAAATAACTAGAGACCTTTAGATCAACTCAGATTATGTGCAGACTTTTATTAGCATACTTCTCCTTTTCCAGAGAAAAGGGACAGAGCCCAATACCTGAGACTGCAATTTTACAGGTACTTACTAATATCTGGACCTCGGGCAGCTGCTAGCAGGAACTGAGCATTTCTCTCTCCTTGATCTGCTTGGAGGCTTTATCCTAAGCAAGTTTGAAGATTTTCTGCATGCTCCTAAGGCAGACATATGTTTTCCAATTTCAGACAATTAGAAGTGTCTAACCTACACTAGTGTTTAGGTTTTCTCTACACTAAATGGAGAGAGAGAGGCACATTCATATGCCAGTTCTTCCCACCATGAGATATTTGGGAATAAGATAGAATAACAGAGGAATTTCCCTACAGCAGTTATAGAGAGAATTGTATGTTAAGGATCATGTGATTACAGTTAGCTAAGATAAACCACAAGTTTCCTTTAATCTTTCGGTCAAGACTGAGTCCACAACACAACCACGACCTTGCAGCCTCTCTATGTAACTGCTTCCCTGAAGATTTTCAACAAAGATACTCATTAGCTCAATTATCCGTAAAGCTACCCATAAGAAAAAGAAAAATCTTGAAATAACAGATGCATTTAAGGGTTACATCTTGTGATGAATGAACACGAACTCTCAGCTTCATTATAGCCAGCCCACACAGTCACATTTTCTATTGCTCATATGTAATGATCAACAATCATTTGGGAGAAAAATATATAATAAACTGCAGCTAATCTCCCTAAATAAAATGAAATTAAATTAAATTAAATTAATGGAAATTATTTCCATTTGTGTTTGAAGCAGCTGGGAAAAAAGCCTATCTTGACTCTAGGAGCTTGCCAATACCTACCATTCTGACATTCTTATTAAGACTTCTGGTACTTCGATCTTCCATTCTTTAGTACTCTTCTTCCTATAACTGCTCCAAATCCATCATCCTCAACAATCCAATTTTTCTTTTATGATAGAACTGATAGCACTGGAACTGATCTGTAAAAAATTCATCCAACAAAATTAGTTCCCACTTTGTTCTTAATTTTGTGTACAAACCATATGATAGCTTTTGAGTTCACATGAAATTTTTCTGTTTTTGCTGTTTGGATGTGCTAATTTCTTACAGCAGGAATTTCTCTTCCTGTTGGCAAGATACCATAAATATTTGTAACTGTTCCATAAATTGTTGTAAGAAGTAAGTAATTCCTTTTCATGGTCCTTTGTATGGTGGATCCCTTTTTTTTTTTTTCCCAGAATGGCACTTTTTGTGAAAATTCTCTAACACATTTAGTTGAACCTTCAAATTTTTCTGCTATCTACACTTCATTTGTAGTGAAGGTGCAACTCTGAACATATTAATCTAAACATGTTGTTTGCATGGCTGGCCAAAATCAGAAATGAACTGAGTTTTTGCAAATATTTATTTCACAAGCATTTTATACACAATAGTTTTCTGTACAGAGTATTTCTGAAGATTTGTAGTTTTTTTTTTTTTTTTCTGGCTTGTTTTGCAAGTACTGAAGTCTTTTGAAGATAATTCTTCCTCTCTGTGGAAGTCCAAAGCTTATAAGGCTTGGACAAAATATGTTTTTTGCAGCTGCATGCAGAAGTAACCTGCAGTCCCTACAAATGACTCTCAGCCAGATGATGGGGAAGAAAATTTCCCATAGCTTTGCTTCCCTCAAAGCTGATAAAACTAATCATGACTCCTAGTATTTCTTTTTCATGCTTATTAAATCAGATGAATTGGCAAAACATCTACAATAATTTTTTTCTGTTGGATCCCCATAATGTTAAAAGTTATCTAAGTGTAAAAATAGTGCATTACAATACCCACTTTTTTCCCTAATTTTCTAGTTCAGCTGAATTTCTTCTAGCATTTATTTCTTGGCATTCTAAGCAGTTGCTGAAACTAGTCAAGTCAAGCTTACCATATGTCAAATTTTGATGGTAATTGTAAGAGACGTTTAGATATTTTCGCTTTGGTCCTTCCTGGAGATGACATTGCACAGGAGAGACAGGTTCTTGCACTGACTAGCTAACAAAGGCCCATTTCTGCTTCACAGGTTAAGAGCAACACGCTAAATGCCACATGGAAATGAAGAAGCAACAGTGCTGATCATGGAGCACCAACGCAATGTTCTCTGCTGCTCAATAAAAGGGCAACTACTTCCTGCAATAGCACATTTTCCAGAAGGTCTTGGCAGACAGTTCCCATGCAGTGCATTATGTTAGATTAATTTAAAGGTAGCAAAGGCATGGATAGCTATAACAAGATCTGCATCCGACAGCGTAATGAGAGGCACAGGATTCCAGAGAACAGCGAGAGAAAAATCATCAGAAGATGAAGTACTTGGCTGCAATGGCTACTTACTTAATTAGCAATAGCCCTGATCTAATAAAATCACCAAACTATGAATCTTCTTGCCCCAGTTCATTCAATAGAGGTGTCAATTATCTGATCAGTTTGTTCATTTTTTTTTTAACTCTACCCACCAATATGACTTCATAGCTTTTTTTGGAATGGGCAAACAGGCTTCAGGCAACAAGCTCTCAATCCTTGTCTCATATGGATTAGAATACAGGATCTTCTTGGCTCCCAGTCAGTTGCATTGTGTTCATCTAATAAAAAACATCAGTGGAAAATTCACCACTATACAAAAAGCAAACAACTTGAAGCACTTCAATGACTGTGTATTAGCACTGGCATGCTTCAAAAATAACTACTGAACATTGCTGAGAGGACTTCAGGACTATATAATTATTTATGACAGGCTTTCAGATTTTTTTCCTTCTACTAAGTGGTTGGTGTTATCTGAAGGCCAAAGGAATACTGTGAAAATGAAGGCAGGCAGGCAGTGAGCTGCTTTTTTTAAAGCACTGCCCTCCCTCAGCACTTATTGTGGATGACAATACCGAGCATCTCCTGGGAGAACTACCGTTCAAAGGTGTTTGACTTCAGACTTCAGATTTCATAATCTGAAATCCGTGTCAGTATATAGAAAAAAAAGAACCATGAATAGAAATGAGCAGAAAGCAGTTTATTCCCATTTGAGCAACATGTTCAAGTTAAACGGTTTTCCATTCCATATTGGGATAAAATTGAGACGTTTCAATGTTTTTTTCAAGAAAAAACAGAGCAAATGAAAGCTCTAGTGTTCTCCCCAATCCCTCCTGTTACTCCCCTTTATATCCACCCTGGCTACCAGGTAACTGGGATGACAACCTGCACTGAAGGGGCCTGGATCAAAAGGGAACTGAGTCTGAAGCCCAGCCCTGATGCATTCACATGCCTGTTCTCAGTGCTCAACGGTCCCGTCATGCATCACAGAACAGCATCCCAACCTGCAGGCTAATTCTGAGGTCAGATACAATTCATTCTTCATACTTAAAATAGCCCACCCTAGAGCTCAGATGCATTTCCAGCCATTGGTTTTCTGATACTGACGTATTCCCCACTAAATCTTCCCATTGCAGCACATTGACTCAGCTCCCGTCCTCGCCCCCACTCTCTCCCTGCCGCAGGGCTGAGCAGAACTTGCTGTTTGAGCACCCACCACCACGAGCAGGACCCTGACTCACTCCCCACACACACGCCAGGCTGGTACGAGGACTGAAAGTGAGCGTGCAGGAAAAAAGGGAAGCCTACATATCTCACAGGAGATGAGATATACATCTCGGTTGTGGGATTTCTTCCAGAAAACTGAATGAAAGACACGGAGATGACTGTGAGCCATACTCTTATAAACCAGCTTTCTGATGTAAGCCAAGGAAATGTGTTCTCACCTTAGCAATATCATCACTAACTGGTGTCCCTGAGAACAGCTTTTCTTTTGCTTGTTTTTTTCTCTAAAAGTAACAGTATCAATTTTTACTTTCATATTCCTATCATTGCTGAACCTCAGAGGACTACTTGCATGTCTAAAATTCAACATCTGCATAAGTGTTTATAATGGTGAGGCCATTGCTGGTAATGTCTTATTCTTGCTGGAATATCAGGAAATATGCAAAAACAAAGATTTGTAATAACACTAAACCTCCTATATCATCTCTTAAGATAAATATTCCCATGCTGAATATTAACAGTAGAATTAGACTTTTTCCCACAAGTAGAGGATTTGGTGCTCTATCTACACTAAGCAGTTCCATTGTTTCCCAGTGAAAGTCTGTTTGTGAATAACAGGATTGAAATCCAGTTGATGCTATTTTATACAACAGTGAATGATACTACTAATAATAATAACCTACTTTGGAAACATTTGAAAGATGATCAACCTACATAATCATTATCAATCTGCCTCTTGCTGGGTCTTTTGGAGCACAAAGTTAATAACAGCACCACTGACAACAGCTTCCAGCCTGATTGGCAGGGAAGACAAGTTTTTTTTCATACCCCAAAGTGAACTAAGGAATTCAAAAATCTCTGACCTTGGTATGCACTTTTATATGCATCATCATTTTGTAACTGGGCCCAGTAAAAATAAACATATTTGTTAAACAGAATAATAAAAGATAGCAGTGGCACAGTATCAGCTTTATCTGAACATATTTGACTGTTGCTGGGAGAAGTTAAGCTATAGCTATGATAAGTAAAATAAACTGTGAACACAAGTAGGTGAATCATCATTTTGTCCTTGCTGTGTGTCAGATCAAGCTTCCAAACCCTTTTAGCCCAGACAGAAAAGACAACTGCAAGAATCTTAAAGAATCTGAAAAAAAAAAATCTTATTCTGATGGGAAAATTGGTGATCTATAGCATTTACAGTAATTGAGATGTGGAGTCAAAGAAACCCATTCCCTTCATTCCACAGAAGGAAAAATGCCAGATCAATTGAGTGAAAATCAGTCCTTGAAAAATGTTTTAGATGCTCAAAGATGCAAACGCCTCACCAAATCAGATTCATAGATATGCCTTGGTGTCTAATTCCTAATAAACTTCCTCGATGTACCTTTAAAAATCTGTCTGGTGAGCCTGATTTCATGTTTTGCTGTAAGGCAGCGCCTGCTCCAAGGAAAACATTTTAAAGCACCTGCCGAATGATGCTGGATTTGCCCTAAGGCATGTTTTGGAGGAGGCTTGGAGTGGGAGCAATGTGTTGCAAATGTGAAGACCTTGCTCTCAATTGCAGTGTCTTTTACATTGGGGAGTGTAAGGTCAGGAATGGTGAGTGCTTAGTGTAGTTAGCAGTATGGACCTTGCTCAGCATAGAGAATTAGTTTGGAGCATAAAGATAGTAGGTTCCCAGTGTCCCATATTATTTAGATAGTAGAAGCTGGATTTTTTTTTATGTCTAGGTCCCCATGTAGATGTAACACGCGATGAACAAAGCTAGGCCTGTCACGAAGAGAAAATGCTTGAAACCCTTTCTCGACATGTCAATTAAAATGCAAATATGTGTAACCATAGCACCAAAATCCTTGTAAATCCCTTGCGGCTTGTGGCAGACATCTGCAGGGGATGGGGCCAGTTGATATTGGTGTTAAAGGCTTTGGCCATATCTTGGTCAGACAAGAAGGTGTTGTGTGAATGCGCAACAGAGCATTATCCTGCAGTGCCTTCAAACGAGATCTGAACTGCAGAGGATTGTGCTTGGCAAGCACATCTCTGATGAGAATTTCTAGGGATTTGGATCTTCCTCTAAAGCCTTACTTCAGGGATTAGGTCAAATCACATGGACCTAGATTCTCTGGTGGGTGGCAGGGGGGAGTGCTGTGATGGCTCTCTGTGCACATATACCTGTCCGCTCACCATTGAGGTCCCTGCAAGGCAATGGAGCAAAGCACGACGGATTTGAGCTCTCCAAGCCTTCAGCACAGCAGGAGACAGAAAGGCAGCGAGGCCCTGCCTGTTTCACTCTGCCCCAGAAAACCTATCCGGCCGGCCAGGGACACAGATAACGCTCTTCATTTCCTAAAAAGGCATCTTCACCAGCACTTGGTGTGCCGAGCTGGGGAGGAATCCCGCCCAGGCCCTGCCAGATCCTTCCCAGGGACAATAGGTCTCCACTCTGCCCCCCATCTGGGTCTTTGCCTAACTTGCACATTAGTCCGCAGTGATTAATCAGCATCGCCAAAAAAAGAATAAGCGGGCTGGAAGTGGGGGCGGGTGGAGGGAGCATTGTACAGGGTTTCCAAACAATACCAAATATTGCATGGAGATTGTAGTCTGTAGATTCCATTGCTGAGCAGTATCTTTGTTTTAAGAACAACAGCTCCACAGCTCAACCTCTCTCTATTTCTCCCTTTCTCTCTCTCTCTCTCTCTCTTTTTTTTTCTTAACTCATATTGATTAAAGTAGAATCTGGAGTTTATTTGTTTTTTCTCCAAGGTACAGCAGCTGCGTAAGAGAACATTTCACCATAAAGAACAGGCTGATTCACTGCATTTCTCCTGAGTACAGATTGTTGTCTTCTCCCACACAGTCTTCATAAATTAGGAAAGGAATCTGAAAAGCCTCACAATATATGTTTTTGATTGTTCCTCATTTACAGCAGATAACTTAGACCTCAAATATCCTATCTTTATCTAAAATAAATAGAATAGACAAAGTAACCAGGAGCAATCCCATGATTTAAGCAGGAACTGGAGCTGGTTCATTACAGAATCACCTTCCCTTTCTAATGCCTGAAGCTACTCGGTACATTCAGCCCTTGGGATGTTATCCTCAGCTAGGAGATAAGGACGCAGATGGTGGGACTGTGTTATGGATCAGCATTCCAGTGGGCTAAGCTCCGATCTGGTTTGGCTTGTTATGAGAACTTCACTTCAAAGAAGAGCTTAAGTCTCTAAGAAAATGAGAACAAAGTTACCCACACATACATCCAGCCTTGTGTGTGCAGTTACCAGCCTTCAAGAGAAAAACAGGAGCAGCAGAAAGCTGGGCATCCTTATCAGCAGCAGCGCATGTTTTTCTCTTCCTGACCGTTACTTTTGCTAAACAATGTATATGTAGTGCAGGAAATCGGCTAGCAAAATTTGCCTGAAATGGGACTTGGTTCCATATTTTAGATTACCAGTGAAATGTCAGAAGTAATTCACTCAAGAAGTATCAGAGTCCCCAAGGATGGTTCAGCCCTCAGTTAGAATAATAAATAAATAATCCCAGAAGCCACCTTCTGCCCCTTTTGTAACTACAAGAAACGAGTCTGCTAGAATATTGCCACTGCAATCATGAAATGCATCCTTGCCTGGTTTCTGTAGTAAATTGCATATATCACTCCGTGATTCTGTCAAGAATAATTTTGAATAATTCCTTGAGATTCTTAGACATTTAGGCCTATCTTGCCCCTACAAAAAAGTAACGATAGTCAAAAGAAAGCAAAATTTCAAAAAGATATCCAGTTCATTTTTTTACATGAATAAAAGTAGTCTGCATCTGAATGATCTACAGGCTCTTAGTGTTCAACTCTGGTGAATTTTTTTAATTGGAAGCATTTGAAATTTCGTTAACTTTTCCAATTTCAATGGGACACATGTTAGAATGGGGTTTGAAATGTTGTAGACCAATAGATATTGAAACAATTTCACACATGTAACCTTTGAAATAGAGCCTGTTGAATGAAAAAATCCTAAATTGCATAACAAGGAATATGCTATATCATATAGGTATCTATACCTATACCATAAAAGTACAAGTATCAAACCCCCAGTAAGAACAGGATCTTTAAAGTTTTTTATCAGTCATGATAACATGACCTGGGAGAGCATTTATAGCAAAGAATTTCCTCTTCAGGTTAGTTTCTTTCTAGATAGTAAGAGAAAGTGAGATTTGGGATTCTTGGGTTCAGTTATAAATGACAAAGAGGAATATAGACATGTTTATTAACTTCTCTTTCCTTATTTATTTATTATTTATTATTTTCCTCCAAAAAGAGCGTTGGAAAGACAGTCTCTTTCCTTGCTATTTAAAGGTCAGCAAGCAACTATAGGGAAAACTTTGTCAAGGAGCAGTCCTGTTCAGGCAGGAGCTGATGAAGAGAGGTCAGGCAGGAGCTGGTCAAGACAGGCAACAATCAGAGGCCACAGATGCCAAATCCTGGTCTTTACAGACCAATGGCATGATCTCCAGTGAAGCATTTAAAGCATTTTTCGCTTTCCCTTTGTAGGACCTCTCTCTTCACATTCAGAATTTATGCTGGGCCAGAAATTATTATTTGTCCTATATGAAAAATCATAGTTAGTTCTAAGGGCTGGCCCATTCTCATTTAACTCTAACACAGAAGTTAAGCATGCAGTCTAGGTTAGGTATCTTTCCTTTAGTTTTAATATTGACAATAAGTGAAGATTACATCCCAACTTTAACAGCAGGGCAAGTATTTTTAATTACATTTTTCACTACTGTTTGAGAAATCTTTTAGGAAATATATTCCTTTGTTCAGTGATATATTCTGAGTGCAGAAGTCTCTCTTGTTCTATTCCCTGGCTTTCACCATGAAGTTGATGCTTTTGCTGTAGGTATGGAAGAAACTCCCAGCCTTTCTAATCATAGAATAATTGAATCTGGAAGGGACCTCTGGTGGGCTTCAAGTTACATCTACTCCTTGAAACAGATCTAATTAAATCAAGCATGTCAGAGGCTTGCTGAGTTTTGAATATCCCCAAGGATGGTGATTCTTTGGGGAATTTATTCCAATATTTGACCACATTTACAGTGAGAAGCTTTTCTTTGTATCTAATCCACCATCAAATATACATACTGCATTAGCTGAACAGAAAATCTGTTCTTCTGGACTTCTGCTCAAGTTTCTTTTCCTTTGTTATACACAGCTTGCCTGGTAAAACTCAGAAAGAAAAAGATTTTATAGCTAGCTAATGCCTACTCTACTGGAGCGCCCATTTGACATAGGAGGCTGCTTTTCCCATTACGATATAATAAGATTCTGTAACTGACTTCAGCAGTATTTCTGTCTTATGAAAGCAAAGCAGCTTCTTGTGATGGAAATAACAGACCCTTTTAATATTCAAATATCCACACAGACCTCAACATCAAATCCAATCTATTGGAAGTAAGCTGGGATAGCCTGAACAAATCATATGCCTGTACCAGCAATGGGAGTCAGCGCTGTATATGAATAGCTTTGTACAGAAAAAGAAGGAATTTATACAATTTATATATGATTTATATATATTTATATGATTTATATATATTTATAAATATGATTTAAATATATTTATAAATATTTATATATTTATATATGCCACGGATCATGCTAAACAACAGAACCATCTTGTAGTTTGTCCACATGCAGCTGAGGTATTTAGGTTTCTCATTCTTTAGCCATACCACTGCCTCACAGCTCAAGCTCTGAGTGCTGATCTCTCCAGTCAGTCTCATTTCATTATCATGCAGCTTAATCACAGATCGCCATTGTAATCTTATCCTTCAAAAGGACTGTGATCCATTTTCTCCTGATATCATAAGGCCCTTATTACATTTAAAACATAAACTCATCATCCATGAAAACCACCCAGAGGTCAGGACAAACTTTGCTTTGCTTCATTTTATGCCATGCTATGTCAAACCATGCTACAGCTGTGTGATATGGAGTCTTGTATCGACTCCACTTCTTTTCCCTTTCCTTTCAAGTAGGCCATGGTCTTAAGTCTATTATTTAAGTCAGTATTATTTAAGCCAGTATTATTTAAGGCACATGTTTAAAGTAGTCTTATTTTCTATTTTCTTTATTTGCAGACTTTTCTTAGGGGCAGCTCACTACATAGACTGACTACCTCTCAAGAAATATTAATATACTTGAGGTGATGAAATCATTACAGACTTTATCACCTATTAACATTGTCTTACAGTGAGTCCAGACATAGACATGCATTTTTATCACTACTTTCTTTAATGGCCTTCTGATAAGGGATGACAGTGCTTTACAGAGCCTGACCACAGCAAAATCACTACAAATTATGTCAGAAATGAACTCTGTTTTCCAGTAGTGCTGAATATCTACTTCTTCCATTAGTTTCAGCTGCTGCTGAGGATAATTTGCACACAAACATTGGGTTTTACTGATGGAATTCATCTTGTCCCATGTGAATACCTGTAAGTTAGATATCTGTACACAGGCTGAATCTTTAAACTCTTTATAATCAGTGAAGGCCCATCTCATATAAATGTAATTTTAATGTGAGTTTAAGTCCAGGCAACTGTAAATGGAGTCCAGATTGACTACCTCAGTAATTTACTTTAGATCACTGGAGTGGTCTAAAGATAAAATTAATTCATTCTCTGTCTTAATTTAGCATTGAAAATTGAAAATCTACAGATTCAGTGCACAGTTGAAACCCCACAGATTGGAGGCAGATTGTAGAAGGGTTAGACTACAGCTCTCCTGGCTTTTCATCCATCTTCAACCTAATTTATGATATGAATCCTGCAATATGAATTTATCTCTTGACTATAAGTGATGACTCATGTTATCCTTTCATAAGCACACCATGTCTGCCATAACGGAAGGCAGAGGTATGTTTTGTCCCATAAGCCAATAGAAGGTCTTCTCAAGGTCAGATTGAAAAGACCAACAGATACTAGTTATATTGTAACAGACCAAAAATAAAGATGAGCTGAATATAGCAAGTAGAATTTATTTGGGTATCAACTATCACCTCAAAATAGCAGAAGGCATGGCTGCTGAGAGAAAGAGATACAAATATAGTTTAGAAACCTTATATAGTTTTATAAATAACCAGGTAAGCTTAAATATAGATGGATATTTATAATAGGTTTGTCACTATTAGGACCTCTCCGTCTGTCTCTCTGCCTATAGGGTGGTGCTCATTTGAGAGAACACTCAAGCATTGAGTAGACATAAGATTTTCCTGACCTGTTTCTAAAGGACCTTCCCTGTTTTTTAGAGCCCTGAGTGTTAGTGATTTAAGTTACTTTTCCAAATAGGACACATGGACTCTCCAAATTTACATTAGCACAAAGTAGTTAAGGAGCACTTCCTCTACACTGTGTGTAGATCCTGGTGACAATGTATGTTGTCTTTATTTAGAAAATGTGAGGTGTATGTCCTTTCGTCCAGTGGGTGTAAAGAGTTTTGTGATTTTCTCTTCTAGCTTAATATTTCTTAAATGTGGCCATTTTTAACTACTCAAGCCACTCTAGAGACAGTAGGGTATGATGAGACCCAGGGAACTTTTCAAAGATACAGATGACTGCAGTTATATTAGTAAATAAGGAAGGCAGACCAAAAGGAGCATATCTACACAAGTGAACATTTGGTGCTGAGACATGCACACTATATATGTTTCAGTATTCGGGGATTTCTTTATCTTATTGTTAAATTTGAACTAGTCCTAATATGCTCCCACGGGTTGAATGCCCTTGCTGCTGGATTAAATTAAATGCAATCTTGGAGTGCATCTTCCAGTTCAGTTTCATTGAAAAGAAATCCCATTTGTGTGCTCTGAGATCACTCCAAAATTCAAACCAAAGCACAGTGAGTTGTGACGACCAAATATGTTTCCAAAACGCACTGCAAATGAAACCTAAGACAATAATACAGACATACCTGAGAAAATCAGTCTGAAATACATTGATGGAAAATAGTAGTAAACAATACATAACACAGGCATTATATATCAAGTGCCTACTCACATAATTAATCTGTAATAATGATTGAAAGTGATAAAGAAGTGATAAAGATTGAAAGATTACTTAGTAAAAATATTTAAACAAAACATATTCATGAATTTTTTAGTATCTTTCTTAATTTTTCAGACTTTCAATAAAACTTACATAACGTTATACAATTTAAAATCAAAACGCATCAATATTCTCCAAGGCTACGCCTTAAAGAATCTTTATTTTAAATTGAAAAAAAACCCTAATACTTAAAGCGTATTTTATTTTAATAGAAACCTAATTAAAATGCCTACCAGCATTGCTAATGCTTTTTCTTGCTCTGGAGTTCTTTTATGGTAATCATAACTACTCTGGTTAAGTGCTTCAGACCATGTTTACAAACTTGGAAATGAATTGTGCATGATATTCCCTTTTGCTTGCATACTTTCCATATTTTATTTATTATTTCCAAAAGTTTTGGTTTGAGATGTGTGTTTACTCACTCTGTTTGAGTAATGGTTGTTATTTTTACTAAAATAAGTATACCCACACACCACAATATTTGCAAGTGGATAAAAATATTTTGATCATCTGAGCTGAATTGGAGAAGTTAACAGCCCTACTAAAGTGAAACAAAAAGTAAACACTCAATATATTCCTTAGTTAGGACCCTTTAACCCTTTAGAAAGCAACAGAAAAGAAGAGACTGATCTAGAAGACAAATTACAAAATGCTAGTACAGACTATGTATATTGACCAACTTTATATTTTGCTGAAAATAGAGAGGCAGAGAAAACCTTGTCAGAGGAAAACATTCTCAGAGGAAAATATTCCTCACAGTAAAAAATAACAAAATCAAAAAGGTAGCACAGAAACAAAGAGGACTAAATCTATCAAATAACAAAATGTGAAAATTAACACTTTGTTTTTTTCTTGGATATTCACAATGTGCTTTCTGCTTAGAAGATTCTCATCAGGCAAGCCATAACGCAGAAAAACAGACCAAGAAGGGTTGTCTCAGCAATGGAGCCATGTACAAGACAAACGATAAAAAGTACAGCTGACTTGGATGGAATCCAAAGGTCCATTCTGAGAAATGTTCCAGGATTGTTATTTATGCTTCTGTTTACCCGTTTTACCTGTTTTAACAGGTAAAAGTTGTTTTCCATGGCAAAAACATTTATATATATATTTTTTTTTCTCTGTCCAAAGATGCAGGTATGTTACTGAAACAAAATGAAATAAAAAGTATATATGATAAGGGATCCTTATATGTATTATAAAACAAGAATAGAAGAAGAAATGAAAGCAGTCATAAACTGTTAATGACATTGTAGAGCAAGGCAGCAACAGAATAGGACTTTCAGAAAGACCTCATCCTAGCATGCCAACAGAACAAAGAAAACACATGGATAGAAAAATTTTCCTTGGTCAAAACATAGTAAATTCTTTTCAAGCACAATAAAAGCTTCAAATAATCCAGTCCAGATTATCAAAGAAAAAAGCAGATTCATAGACAGGAGTTCACTAATCTGGAGACACCTTTTAGGATGACCCTGGGCATTATCCCTTTTCTAGAATAGGATCAAATAAAAGCCCTAAAACTTTTGCATGGCGTGATATTTCTGCTCAAAAGGTGTAATCCTGAGCAGTCTGTTTAGTATCCTTTTTACTTTGAAGGCCTTCAAATGTCTTTAATGCCAGTATGGTGAAGGTGTTACTGTTGATGGTGATGCAATCAAAGCTGACGTCTGTGACTGACTGCAATCTTGGAGAAAAAGTTTCTTTTCACTCTCCCTGCTGAAACACTCCCTGGAAATGAAAAGAACCAAGAGAAAGAAAGACAAAATGAAATTTAATTATGCTCTTCTGAGTTATTGTTTTCACCTTATGAGCTAGTATTCACTTCTCTTTTTGTGGTTTGTATCAGTATCTGCATCTGAATATGTTGTTCATTCTCTTGCTCAAGGGAAATACTTAAAATTTCTTCAGCACAACAGAGAAATGATAACTGGTTGTGACCTCTATGGCAAATGGAAAGACAGAACCGGGAAAGTTTGGCTTCAGTCGTACAGATTTCCTATTGTTGCCAACATTCTTGCCCGGCTAATAAAGGTAAGTGATACTAACACTGAAGGGAACTTTTCCTATGCTGCAAAAACTTCCCGTTTTCCTGAAACAGGGGAACATAAACATGTAAGATTACATGGGAACACTAAGACTGTCAGACTTAGTCCAAATAATCACTTGCAAATCTAATGTAAATATCTGATTCCTGGGAATGCTACCCACCTTCCTAGTCACCTCTAACCATTAATCACTTCCCAATACATCGTAATCAAGTTAAGACCTACCTCAAAGATCTAAACGCCACAACTTTCTATTTTCCTCTAGCAGAATGATTCCATCACCTGTAATATAAGGCCCTAAAAATAACTTCAAAATTGTCACATAGATCTACAGATTATTCTAGAAAGTGGATCTCAGATGAGGGAAAAACAAATTCCTAACCTGGCATGGCTGGAGGAGGGTTGAGGGGAATATTATGTAACCTTACACTGGATTATTTTCTTATTTTAATCAAGACATATTAACTGGACACATGGGACTATCACACCACTTGGGGTGGGTGACTTGCATTCTTTCTCCAAATGAAATTTCCCATTCATAAGTAGATTGAGGTGGAAGAGGAGAATAAATGATCCCCTGAACCCCACGGGCAACAACAGAAGTCCTGAGGCATTGATTAATGTATTCATTGTAAATACGGTACAGATAAACCATCTACTGCCCTTAGATAAATCATCAGATACCCTAAGGTTCATATTACAAATTTAATTTCCTATATCCATGAATTATTTAATTATACAATACCTTTCATTAAACTTATCAAGGACAAAAGAGGGAGAAGAAAGTGGGGGAAAGAAACTGTTCTGGCCCTAGGACAGTTGCAAGCTATGAATCTTTCCCTTTGCATTAATTTAGGAAATAGAAAAATCAGGAAAGAAGATCCTGACATTTTAAAATCTTAAATTATACTTTCATTTCAGTTCCAATGAGTTATGAAGCATTTCTAAGTAAGTGCAGCATATGCTTTTTAAAAGTGAAGCCACTGTCTGAAAGTCAACTGAATATTATTCTGTAGGAAATCTTATAGCTAATTTTTTTAGCATATATCCATATCCAAAATGCTACTCATATCTCGTTTTTACTTTTAAAAGAAGAACAGATTATAAATATGATGCATTATAACTTGACATAATGTATATTATACCATAAAATAAACTTGAAAGATAAGTGGATGGTTATCTCTTCTGGTAATTAATACCTTATTCTTTGTAGAGTTTGTTTCTAAAACATAGCCTGATGTTAAATATTTCATAAAATAAAATGCATGGCATACATTTTAGAGAAGGACAATCTCATTTTGTTTAACATATTATTAAAAAGAATATTCATAGTTCTTCTGTGAATAGCCACTGGAAAAGCTTAAACTCATGGTTGACTAAAGAGTGTTGCTTTTATTATAACAAATTATTCATTTTCGGGTCACCTCTTTTACAAAAAGCCTGCAGAGATAATATACTGTCTAATGTTTGGAAGTTGTGTTTCTGTGTAAGTTGCCTTAAAAAACTCCATGGTTTCCAATACACTCTATTGCTTCTTTTCCTCTGCAATGATTATTCTTTCTCTCCTTCCCCCAGGAAGAGAAAGAAAGCTTATTAAATAGGCCTCTGAAAACTGACTTGATTCCATTAAGTCACTCTGTGGAGGATATGATCTCAATTACATAATGTTTCATTTTTGCCTCATATGACATGGATCTCAGATTTGATAGCATAGATGGAACCCGTTATTTTTCTCAAACAGCAGGGATAAAAGGAAATTCCTTTGGTCAAATGCTCGTGGTTCTACCTGATTTGGGAAGATATTCTATTCTAGGTTTAACTGCTCCGCATCCAGATAAGACACAAACTTTTTGTATTTTCCTCTCCTTCATTTTATTGACTATAATACAGTTGCATTACATGCAACAGGAAATATCTTGAATTAGCTTTAAACTAGATTATTTGGGTACAAATGGAAAAAGAAATGTTATGTTCAGTGTGAGAGCCAAAAATAAAGTAAATAACTGAGTGGTTAGTGTGTGCTGAGTTCCCTATTGCTACTCTCCTACCAATTGCAGGCTGTATAGCTTAAAACTAATTTTTCTATACCCATATATAGGGATGGTAGCATAAGAAAGTACAGGTGACTGATATTTAGAAAGACATTCTGGCTCAAGGAGTAAAATTCTTTTAGCAGAGAACATAATACCATCAATATGCTCAAAGTGAAGATCACTATAATGATTTTATACCTTGTCAAGGCAAGAATGGGAAATTGCAATGGATTTTTTTTCACTACAGATTTTATAGCCTGGCACGCTAAATGGCATCATATTCACATGACCTGACTTTATGTAACAGAGCTGTCATAGCACAACTGACTGAACACAGAACCTGCATTTTGCAGGAGCAGTCGATATTTAGACCAACTCATTATTAACTGCCTTATGCAGATTTTAAGTTTTCCCATTTCAGTGAAACTGAATGTACCAGAGAAAACGTACTCATCTTTCCTATCAACCCTTATGAAAAAGACCTGACTGTTGGGTGCCTGTATGTTATGTGCCCATGTGACCCCATAATTAACATCATGCTGAAACTGGCACCTAGAATGTAGCTACAATCCTTCTATTTTTGTCTGGTTTTGTTAGAAAATAAGGTCTTTGAATCTATGCTGTCTGTCAGTACCATCTAATAACTGTCTAATTAGCTGCACATTTACAAAAATACCAGGCACAAAGCAAAGATCTCAGAGATACCACATTCCTGTAAAGAACGTAGGACACTGACATGCCCAAATGAAGGGCCAGACCTCAATCACGAGATGGTCAACGAGTAGTTCTGAACCCGCCGCAGCATGCGGTGCTCTCGCCAAAGGTGACAGGTGAAAGACATGGGAGGAAATGCTTGTGGAGTATGGAATTATTCCTCACATAGTTTTATGAGGTTTGGGAGCTACTTCTCAGTTATCCAAGGATTACCCAGTCTATTCAAAAAATACCTTCAATTTCTCTTATGCAGTACTGCCAAACTGCTTTTTTTCCCCAACTAAACTAAAACTAGAGCCAGCTCTGAATTTTAATTAAGTACATCTCTTTCTCCAGCTTTGTGTGTCTGCATATATACTCGATATAAGAATATTCAGGGATATAAGAATCCTTGCATGCTTTTTTGCAGGTTTTCTATTGGCAGCTCCCTTGTTGCCCGCGGACTGCTGGTGTTTCAAGGAAAACCAGTTTTAATTAGGATAAGGACAAAGTGGGGCTATTAAAAGGGAGACTTGCCGATGTTGAGAAAGATCTAGAAGAACTGTGGAGCATAGATTACAGCAGGAACAAAAGTGGGTGAGTAGTATATGAAGGCTAGAAAACACAGTTTCACAGGAAGCCGGATTTCACCTATTCCACTACTGACAGAACGGATATGCTCCTTAATAATTTAAGCTAGTCTGTGGGGCATTGGACCAACTGCTTTTACCACTTCTTTTCAGATTCAGCTTTGGGTTAGAGGGAAAGAGATTGTTGTTTTTGTCAAGCAAACCTCTAAAATTTCTATTCAGAAATTTCCCATGAGGTTTTAAAGCGCTTGGCAAGTTTGCTCCTGCTAGCAGGGTGTCTGCTGATGCCCGTGGGAGTTGCACTAAATCAGCCTTGTATCCTTCTTGCATGCCCACTCTTTCTACATGTTTGCCAGGCCAAAAAATGCAGCATCATCCTGCACATCTTTTTTCTCATACTACAATAAGCAAATTCAGGTGATTATTTAAAATTAAGATAGATATTAAAAATAATTTTCCCTACTTGTTCAAAGCAATGCCAAGGCTAAGATTTCACTCTGAATCCTTAAAGCATTATGTCTGTAATCCATAAAGTAGGCTGGAGAGCAGATAAACAATAACTGTCATCAAAACATAACATAATTAATATGTGACGAACATGATGTTTGGCAGAAAACACTGATCTCAGCCAAAAGAACTAAATTTATTTGGTTTGAAGAATGACAGAAAATGGAAGCGAGAATCAACCTATCTTACAGAATTAGTAGAAAAGGGATATTTTGGTTCAAAGCAAAACTAGATCTACTGTTTTCCTCACATTGTAGCTATATATCTAAGCACAAATCAATTAGAAGTTTTGTTGAATGTTAACATCAGTTACCAATAGCCATTTGAATCAAGTAAAATGTTTTTGCTTCTCATAGGTGTTCTTGATTTAACATCCAATGTCAGTACTAACCATACCTAAAGTTTTGGATAAAGCTGCAGGTCAGATATATAAAGGTTTATATACATCAGGCATATTTCATTCACCCTGCTGCTTAAAAACACTACTAGGCAATAAAAGAAAAAGGAAAGAAAAAGAAAAAAAGAAAGAAAAGAGAGAGAGAGAGAAAGACAGGGAAGGAAGGAAGGAAGGAAGGAAGGAAGGAAGGAAGGAAGGAAGGAAGGAAGGAAGGAAGGAAGGAAGGAAGGAAAAGAGAGAGAGAGAAAGAGAGAGAAAAAGAGAGAAAGAGAGAAAGAGGAAGAGAGAAAGAGAGAAAGAGAAAGAGAGAAAGAGAAAAAGAGAGAAAGAAAGACAGAGAGAAAGAAAAAAGAAAGAAAGAGAGAAAGAGAGAAAGAGAGAAAGAAAGAACATTGAATTGGTTGGTCAAGTCATTTGATAGCACATGCTAGACTTTCTTTTCTGATCTCACATGAATAACCTTGGAAATTTGGAGTTTAGGTAGCACAAGTTGTCTAACAAAAGTAGAGTTACTCATAAATAATTTGTATTTCAATGTGTATGTGAAGAAAACAGCTCAACACAAGACGTTTTGTGCTAAAGCCATCTGTGATTCACGATATCATCATGCATGATGTGGGGGGTCATTGTGTGAGAGCAGCAGTGCATGGAGAGTCATGAAAATGGTATATGAAAAGCCACCTTCAGGATGTCATGCACAGTTCTTGGAAATGATAAGGATATGGGTTTTGAGGAACAACGATGTGTTTACAAATCCTGCTGATGCTGAAATCAGCTGTCTTTGACATGCCTAATATAGTTGTACATGAGGTTTTTGTGCATTGTAATGACGTTATTAGCACGGGTTTTTTACAAGGGTATGAGAAAGATGTGTGAGTCATGCAGTTTCTCCAAAAGAGAGCAGATGAAATGTTTATTATACACTCCTGTGTATCTTGTATATGTGACAAGTATCCTATAAAAAAGTTACTCTGGGGTATGTTAGAGTGCCCTTAAATATTGTGTTTGCCAATATCAGCTTTTGCAGATGAAATCTGGAGTCCAATAAAATCACATAAAATCACTCAGTAATTTCAGGGGCTCCAAATTTTGCCCTGGAAGTTCCCAAGCATTGCAAAGAGAATATATAAACACATTTGGGAAACTGAAATAGATTTTCTGCACAAAAAGAATAATTTACATACAAATAAATACAGTCTTCTTCTCTCAAAGCCCCTTGCACATGAATTTGAAGAACTCTGAGAGTCTGCATAAATATATTCATGAAAGTTTGACTGCAGATTATATAAAAATTCCTCCATTTTGACATAAATCAAATTAATCTTCTTTGAATCTTCACTGAAATGGGGATGCTAGGCTAAATAAATCTCTTTGAATTCTCATTAGCCGTTAGTACAGCTGATTCTTTGGCTGCTTCATTAGCATGCTTGGTGGCATATGTTCAAAAAAAAAAAGAAAAAAAAGAACCCTACAATTTAATGCAAAATAGAACAAGGCTGTAGATTTCAGCTTTTGTCTTGCACAAGATACACGGAGCAATGATCTAACTTAAGCTGCACATGAGATTCTTCTGATTTGCCATTCAAATTGTTTCCTAACTTTGACAAAGTATAAATTAATTAGTCAGCTTCATGCAGATTTTCTCCCATCCAATTGAGTTAAAACTATGGGACGAAAAAAAAAAGCTTTAAAAATATCCACTGTATAACATTAGCAAATAGATATACGCTTTAAACAACAAAATTTGGTACTTTGTAATTGCAAAACATACAAATTCAGAATTCATAGTTCTTAGAAAGAAAGAAAAAATCTTCCTAAGTCTTCATCCCATGAACATCACTGTGAGATAATTTTACTTTACACCTTTCAAGAGCGGGAAATTTTTGTCCAGCATGTTGTCAGTCATACCAGCAAGCTAAAGCAATTATCTGTGAAAGAAAATACATAATCTAGATGAAATGCTACTATATTTAATAGTCAGTTATCCACTGAGAAACTATGTATCATGGATGAAATGCTACTATATTTAACAGAGGTAAACTCAGAAAAAAACAATGTACAAGATCTCAAAGGAAACAGAGCAATCAATAGCCATTTTCTATACTATACACCCGCAATGGTAGAACAGCATAAAGCTTTTTCCATTCATTCACTTTCCATGATCTAATGCAAAAGCAGTTCAGCTCCTTGGCTTGCGATAAGGGCGGCTTTAAAAAGGCCCCTATTTACAAGAAGGGCCTGCGTAACACAGCTTAGCGGCAGTGACCAAACGTGACAGGGAACAGCAAGTCAGCCACAGCCATAGGCACCGAACCTCTTGGTTGGTCTTGCAGCTGAATAGGATGCTCTATTATTTAATCTGTCATTAACATGTTCCATGTCATGTTTCTTGGCTCTCACGAGCTAATCAAAGGAGCTGCTCCCTATTACATAGGGAGCAATGTGCACATGCAATCACATGCAATGTGATTTTAAAGGCTATGCCAGGATATCTCTTCTAGCTTTCTAATTGTTCATGCATCCCAGAAAACCACCCTAAAACTTATGTGGAGATGCACCAGAACTCTACAGGCTTGCATATCAGTTCCAGTTCCTCCCAGCCCGAATGGAGAACTGCTCTTAGTGTGCCTTGCATATTTTCACTCAGTACATGAATCCCTAAAAAACTAAAAGGGAATTAGACTTGTATTATTCTGATTAATAGTGTCTTGGAAAATGGCTGCTGTTTTATGCTATTTTACTTTTGTGATACAAATAATAATTTAAAAAAATCATTTTTTTCTCCTCTTGATTCACAGAGCAATGCCCTGGGTGAGGATAGTGTCCAGCTCCCTTTCCTCCTGGTTTTCCCACTTGCTTGCCTTGCTCACTGTAGCCACTCAGGTCAGTATTCATACTTCAGGTACTTTTCACACTATTAGCACTGCAAGTCATGAAGAAAAACCTAGAATTATTGGATGCGTGTTTGATCTCACAGAATATTCAAATCCAAACTGATTTTTGAAAGTTATCTATAAAGGAGTAATTTCCTTTTCCTTTTTTTTCCTTTTTTTTTTTTTTCTTTTTTTTCCTCCCCTTTTGTTTATCCATACCTCAGGGAGAAGTTAGGAACAGCAGCAACACCTAAGGGAAGTGATAGCAGCGTATCAAACCCCGTGGAAACAGAAAGGAGGGAGTAGACGGTCCCAGCTGGAGTCGCCTGCCTTGGCGTCTTTCCTCGTCACCCCCTCCGCTTTCTCCGCCTCCTCTGCCCCCACTGCGCTCGCACATCGCAAAAGCAGATGGAAAATATTCTGCCAGAAGACATTGAAATACAGCGTTAGAAAGCTATTCTCCTAAGGCTGGAGAAAGTGATAGAGCGCTCTGGCAGGCGAGGTAAATTATTCATAGTCCATGGCATTTTGGAAAGAAAAGCGGGAAGGAAATAGGAGACTGAAAAAAGTTGTAGGGTTGGTACAAGAGCCATCTGGGACATTGAAAACAGATGCACTGGAGCTTGCCGCACTTCAGAAAGAAACCTATGTAGCTAATACTGGCTTAAGGAGGCATTGCTGGTTTTATCAGTTTGTTTTCAGCATAATTTAACGCGCTCTGGTAAAGCCACGACGTTACGGCTATCATGAAGTCAACACTGGCTTCCCCGCATATATTTTGCTCTCTCTAATGGCACTGGGTAATGATGCTCAAATTCTAAAGCCACTGTAATTTGCTCTCTTACTGCCTCATTTTGTACTCGTGCTAGTCTCATTTGGATTTTAAACGTGTGACGTGGACAGCAGGCATTACTCTGTGGCATTCTCCATGCTTCGATGATGAAACTTTTCTTGAAAAATTATTATGCCCAATTGCACGTTTCCTGTGTGGGACTAAATGACTGAGATGATCAGGTCTTACAAGAACTGAGCTACTTTCAAAATGAAAGGCAAATTTTCTATATTTGGCTTATTAGGAAAACTGCAATGCTTATTATGGAGTAAATAACATTTAGAAATAAATCAAGTACCACCACCTAACTTTTGCTGTGGGAAAAGAAGGGAAAAGAAAAAGAAAAAAATAACCACATGTAAGAAAGAAAAGCATACTGATCAATACTCTTATGAAGATATTGAGTTATCAGGATGATAAGCACAGGAGGAAAGAATATTTTCATTTCTGTTATTTCTTTTGAGTTTTAGATTTAACGATGTAGGCAGATTTTAAATGCATTTTCCATTAATAGACCTATCCCACACCTGTGTTCATATCTAAGACTCTAGAAAGCATATGGAATTACCTACATGAATGTATAGATATACATAGCAGGTACAAACACATAGTAACAAAGAGAAATTTTGTGAAAGCAACTCTTCCTTCCTTCTCATCAGCAGCATTCCGAACTTAACTCCCACAAGAGAGATGTTATTAAATTACATTAAACTAGTATTATATATAAATTAGATCATATTCAAAATCAGCTCTATACACAAACACTTTAGAAGTGTTTGCAAGCTTTTCCTCTGTTGCTAAAAACAGTATAGGCTGCTATGAGATCCTCACTTTCTTGTCCAGTCCATAGAGATAAAGTGTCTGACATATACTGCAGTAATATTCCAAGCATTGTAATTTTCCCATCATCACTATCTCATATTGTAGGAAACCAGGTTTTGGTGGAATTTGTAGATAAAACAGCACCTGCCACAGCAATCTAATAACCTGAAGGAATTCTTACACAATTAATCCTTTTGTGTTTTATTACAGAAAGTAGCAAGGTGCATGAGTTTCCTGCAGCACGTTAGTCTGGTATTTCCAGCATGCTGATTATTTAGGCCAGTGATCATGCTTTTGGATATAAATCACTTTTTAGATTGGGGATACAAATGGAAAAATGAAAATGGAATTAGCAACAATCAACATGAGGGTCCAGTAAGGAATCAGTAGGAAAAAGACAAATGGATGTTGGTATATTGGAATGTTAAACGTGTGTGTGTTTGTGTGTAGATAAACACTGAGCAGATTGCTTGTTTAGACTTTTTTTTTTTTTTTTAGTTTTTGCCTGAGGATCTCAGGATTTCTCTCAAAACTAATCCTAATGAACATATTTGACATGAATGCGTGTGTGATATGAGGTAGCTCTTCCACAGTAAAGCCAGGCAATTACCATTTCAAAATGGTATTCCATTAAAACAAATATTGAATAGCATTTGTGTTGTCTACATTTAATTTGCACAAATATTTGCCAAAAGAAATCTGAGCAGAATCTTTGAAAAAGAAGAGCCATGTAAGAGTATAGAATTAATATAAATTTCCTTTTGTTAATCAGAGAAAGTTTTTTTTTAAAAAAAGTGTTCTCTACCATAGCAAAACTAATGAAGCACATGAAGATTTCAAATAAGAATAACTTTGCTGTATGAATATAAATTAAAAAGTAATATGGAAGTAAGTTTTTAAATCTTTTTGGATAAGTACTTGGGAAATCAAAATTAGATTTTTCTTAGTTTATTGACAAGATAAGAAATGTTTGCCTCTCTCCTACTAAAATAGTTTTAGCACTTACACATATGAACAGGCATATATGGCTTAAAAACCTTGTTTACAGATTGAATTAAAGTTAATAATATTTGACTGACAGAACATATTTACAAACCCTATTAATTCTTAATCTATGTGCATATCTAATGTCCTTACCCAAAATCCACGTTCAGGGCCTGCAGAGCAGTCTGTCTGCCATATATTTATGCTGGGGCAAGGCTGCTATTCAGTGGTGCAGAGAACACCGGAGAGTCAATCTTTCAGCATGCTAATTTTATTCTCTTGTCCTCAAAATGCAATTTTCAGCTAAATAACATAAATTGGTTACTATGTTTGCAGTAGCATTATCCTTCATGGGAGTAAACAGAAACTCCTGGGTTGATTGCCTAGCTGGCTTTCTTCCACCAAAGTTAAAAATGTCATTAAAAAGGGCAGAGCTAGACTTTTGCTTCCCGTTTTCCAAACTGCTGTTTGCCAAATCTTTTCCAAGTGGACTAAGAAGAGAAAGAAGTTCTTTGAAATCCTACGAGTGGTAGATAGGGCCTCTAAGGAGAGGACTTTGGTAGCTGGTGGTCCAGACAAAGTGAAACTGCAGGGAGGGCTGTAGAGAAAGGCCTTCTCTGGGGCAAAAAGACCTGGTAGGTGGGTGGTCTGTTTGCTTAGGACAGCCATAGAAGACTCTTATGGTAGACACTGAGTAAATGTCTCCATGTGAGTATCTCTCATCTCTCTCACATATCCATGTGGCACAGCAGCAACATCACAGGGCACAGACTCTTCATGCTCCCCATGTCCTGTAGCTCCATTGGAGCAGCCCTGCATACAAACCCTCATCTGGATTATACTGAAAAGATAAGAATTCTGGAGCTGTAATGGCAAGCCTGATTTTGCAGGAACACAGTAGAAGTGAGAAGACTTTTGCAAATTTTAATCAGAGGGATCTGTTCCTCTCCAGTCAAAAAATGTTCTTTTCTGAAGAGCAGACAGACAAGAAACTAAGAGAACAACAAGGTTTAATACTGGATGCAAAATCATATTGCTACAGCTTCTTTTATTAAAGTTTCTAGGTATCCTATATAGTGTTTTCTTTTAGCATTTGGATGATATTTCTGTTGTCATTACAGCTTAGTGCCTGCAGCAGCGTTTGGGCTGTTGCATACTGGGCACATGGGGTGAAATCCTAGCCTTGGTGAAGCTGTTAGGGATTTTTGTCATTAAAGTCAGCAAGATTCAGCAGCTTCCTGATGAGGAACTGTAAATTGTCTGAGGCTGGGGCCAGCGCTGACAAGTGGAAAATAATCATCTGGAGACAAAGCTGCAAGGAGAAGTCAAGGCCCCTGAATCCAAGACAGCATTACAGTAGTGCTCAAAATGCACATGAGGTGTAGCACTAAGTTTCAAAGTATCAGAGCACAAAATACAAAATATAATTTCTCAGCTTCTCCAGATGAATTTATACAGTTTGATGTAGTTGATTTCTAAAAGACAGTTAAGTCATTGAAGATTTCCTCCTGTGAATGGTGAAAAAAAAAATCATTATTATATATACTCTTATTTTCAGCTTGATAGGTATTTCTGTCCGCCGCATGGATAAATCTCAGATTGCTGAATAATTGAGGCAGACAAAGACCTTCAGGAGGCACCTATCCTGGCCTCCTGAAGGATCAGTTCTGAGATCAGACCATTTTGCTCAGAGCTTCGTCTAGTTGGGTCTTGCTAATGTCCAAACAGAGACTATACAGTCACTCTGGGCCCCTCTCCTACTGCTTGGTTGTTCTTATGTGGAACAAGTTTCTCCTTATATCCAGCCTGAAGCAGTCTTGTTTCAATTTGCGCTCACTATCTCTTGTCCTCCTGCCATGTACCACTGTGAAGAGGGTGTCTCTGTCATCCTGATGTCCTCACAGGCACTGGCGGAGTGCTGGTAAATCTCTTTTCAAAGGTAATGAAGCCCTATTCCCTCAACCTGTCCTCATTTTGGGGGCAAGTTTTTGTTCAGGCCTCCATTCCCTGGCAAATGGGATTGAACTTGACCAACGTGCTCAGTAGTTATTAAAGAGAATTGATGATCAAGAGGACGGATGGATTGAGAGGTAGATAGGATGCTTAAAAAGGCCTATCATACAGCTGAAAAGTGAGGGAAAAAAGAGGAACCTGCCTGGCTAGCAGAGAAAGGCTATTTTAAATAGATGAATCAGATCTGATCAGATCTGAAGCTTCTCAGAAGTCTGAGCAGTGCCTAAGCAGTGCTGTGCAGAAGGAAATAAAACAGCATGTCAAAACATAGCTGTGTGAATATAATCTGCTCGATCCTGGGACAGTCACTTTGATAAAAAAACAACTGAACTTGTTTTCATGGAAACTAACTTTAGTCTAGTGAGGCTAATCATTTCTGTAGTCAGTGGAGAGAAACAGGATCCTCTAATGCTCCTCAGTGCTCCACTGACTCCTCTCCGACTACAGAGGCAGTCTGGAAAAACCAGCCTGAGTGGGCTAAGGCAGCCTTTGTGCATGCCCTGCAAAAAGCTGATCTGTGCAATCGTGACGTTGGGTGACCTGCATCCACTGAGGGCAGCTTTCCCTGTCAGCCCAGAAAGTCATCAGCATCAGCAGTGGGAGATTACAGTTTAGCAGAGCTGCTTCCTTTCACGGGTGTTGAGTTAGGATGCCTGAGACCTCCCTGCTCCTTCTGCCCATCTCAAACATATCTGAGGTGGTTTCTGGGTAGGAGAAGCTGAATTGTGGGAGTCTCTTCCCATGTGCAGCTATTTGGAGAGAGAGCACAGGCACCATTTTGAGATGGGAACGATGCGGAGCCACGAGCAGATTGCCCAAAGCTCTGTGACAGCACAAGCCCTGCAGCTGTATTGCCAAGTGAGGTAATGTCCAGGTACCAGCTGAGAAATCCTGGGCTCCTTGTTGGATATATTCTTTCTCTGCTACTTCCTATACAAGCTCTGACAGTGTAGGCAAAGCAACTTGATGTCAAACAAAAACTAAATGGACTTGCAGCAGCCCCAGCAGCAGGTTTTTCATCAGTGTCAGTGTACAAACTCTACTTTAATGAGTTCAGACATGCCTTGGCTTTGTTACAGCAATATTGACTGAGCCTCTCTTTTAATTAAATAAATACAATATACAGAGAGAATTAGCTTTGTGTAAACCACTGAGCAAACAAACAAAACTCCTCCTATCCTTACCCCCATAATCTCACTGATAAACAGACTGCTTCTTTCTTATAAAATAGTCCCCAAACAGTGGGCTTCATTCCTTATTTAGTGGCAAAACCTCCATGTGTCATGTTCATCTCAGCACCGACGACAGAGTCAGTCTTACTCACAAGCCTGATATTTAATTACCTTTTCCTAGCTGCCTTTAGAAGAATTGTGCGCATTTACAGGTAGATAGGGAAGGGTGTAGGTAGGTAAACACGTACCAATCATCAAGGAGAAAGGGTTAGAACTTCCATTTGTTGTGTTAGAAAGTAATATCACCCATGACAAATGCTGATATATCGTTTACACAGATAGTTCTAAGGATGAATGGAGCACAGCAAATTTGGTTCAGACACAGACCTACCATTTAAATGCTTCCTTTACAACAGGTCACTTACCACGGTGCCTACAGTACCCTTACGTACAAGCTATGCACTCGTTTCCTTGATGAGTGCATCTCGGGGCGCGCGGCCGCTCTGGCGCGGCAGCGTGAGGACAGCATCCTCCCGCTGCAGCAGCCTGTGGCGGGGCGGTTTTTGCTGGTTCACTTACACACGCTGCTCTTCCCGAGCTGCTTCAGTCCCGTGACGTCAGCTCCCTCGAGGCCAACAATGTCATTATCATTACCAGACAAAGACGGTTAGGTAATTTTGTCTGATGGGAGCGCAGATATTGACCTGAACTAATGTATTCTTATTTCCCAGAGAGATGCTGATTGTAGCAATGTGACATAGTAGGGTTTGCTAATATTAATCTGAAGGCTGTGTTCTTTTTTAGCAGAGAAAAGCTTTTACATTCACATTCGATTTAATCACTTGATGTGTCTCTAGTCTGCTTGCTAGACTTGAGATCCTTTGGCTTTTTAAAGATAAATGCAAGGTCTTAGTCTGCGTGTGCCTGCAAAATATTTCTGGCAGCCTCTAATTTGCACATTGTCTGACCCTGAAGAGAAAATTACCAAGACCATTCAAAAGGCTTTTTTTCTTTCGGATAGCCCAAGAAGAAATTCCTTTAGGGAAGGGAGACTTGTAGCAGTGATCATATCTGATGTGTCTTGTGACCACACATTATAGGCGCCTTACTGTGTTTTTTTTTCATTGCTGACTGCTGGCAATGCACTTGAAATGAAGTCCTTGCCGAAAAGAGATTACAAATTGCACATTCTGTTGCAGTTGCCTTGAAAAGTAGATATAGGCTGTGTTTATAATAAACATTACGTAAACAGATTGTGGAAGCACGCACATTTAATAGTTCTTCTGGAACATTCTGCAATTATTATAACAAATACATATACCAGAAGTACATCCTTATGAATGTACAAGCAAACTACTTTCCATCGAAAAAACAGTTAATATATACTGTTGTGTAACTATTTAGTGATGCAGTCTGGGATCCTGTGTAATATCCTAAAATCAAAACTTTGGTACATAAATGCACAGAACTGCATGCAGATTGCAATAAACCTGATTTATTCAGAAGCTCGAACCGTATGACACTCCCTCCAGATGTTAAGAAAGCAAAACTAACCAGCCCTGAAAAGGCAATCAGGCTTCACTGAGACATGGAGTTTAGACCGTGCTATGGCAATAAATAGATAAATAAATAAATGCTCAGCTGAGAAAGGCAGACAAGCAGCCATTGGCATCAATGGCAAATGCTAGTTTCCAAACAGTAATAAAACTTGTTATGATTCCATGGCAGCATCCCATAGCAAAACCTCTGCCTGTAATGTCATGTTCTTTGCAGTCCAACATCTTAAAAAAAAAAAAGTGAGTTTGAAGAAAGACTGAAATCCTTTTATTTCACTTTCAGCCACTGCCAATATGTATAAGTGTAGAGAGAATGTGGTCTAACAGCAAACATTAAAGAGAGAAGATAATTTAAAAGAAAATATCTCTAAATAGCATGTTGCCTCAAGTCGTGGAGCTGTATATCTCTTATTAAAATAATGTTAGTGAAAGTTCCATGCAAAATATATTTTCAAAGGAAGGGATACTGAAATTATTTTTCTTTGTCTAGAAACTGTTGGAGAAGTAACGCTGCAAATGGGTGGATGACCTCGTACTTAACAAGGACCTTCGCATGGCCACCAGAGGCTAGACCACAAATGTCTTTTCACTCCAAACATAACAACAAAAATCATGCGGCCATGGCCCCTTGTGGCTTCTACTGAAGCTCTCTTTCTGCCCAGCAGGCCTCTGAGAGAGCATTTTCAAAGCCTTATCACGAAGAAAGAGCAGCTGGACAACTACTGCCTTGCTGAATAAAGCCTGTTCCCCACTTCCATGCTACCTGTATGCCCAGAGCCCTGATCTCATTTTGCGCATAAGCTTTCTTACTAAAGAGTTGCCATTCCTTCTCTTATCATTCTTCTCAGGAGATCTAAGGATTTTTCTTATCAAGATATCAGAGCTGGATATATGTATAGAGAAGGGGACTCTCTTGTTTTTTTTCACAGATAAAAAAAATCTCTATTACAGTTGCGCACAAACAGGTTATAATAGTTTCCAATCTCCAAATATATGTATCTTCAAAACCAGGAGACTGTTATGTTCAAGAATCAAAATTAATATCAGAGTATTACCCCAGTTTTGGAAGATGGTTTTTCCAAGACTTATGTTCATTTTCTTTTTCATATTATCCACAAACTGTATAGTTTGTTTCCTAAACAACCATGTTTGCTACACTGCTGTAATACAATATAGCATTTCCTGCAACAACATTATAAAAATTTTTATATTACATTTTCCCAGCTATAACAACAACAGTCCATCTATTAGCCTTGTGCAGGCTTAACTTCATGTTTGAGACTAAGTGAGGTTATTCTGAAATTTTCTCTTTGCAATTAATGCAGAAGCCATAATTAATGATTATGTAGCTAAGCCTCTGTAACATCTTGCAATTGATCCTGTATTACAATGGCAAAATAAGAGGATAATGCCTCCAGCATTTACAGAGTTGGCAGTAAAATACTTGGCACTTCATCCCCCTGGGGTTTCATCTGACAGAGTTTGTTAAAATGGCCTTGGTGAGGGCATAAACTGTTAGAGTGACTTGGCAGTTAAAACAAAGTCACAATTTTTTCCTTAGTTTTTAATATGATTAAATATAACTATATGGCTCCTTTCCTGTTGCTCCTATATTTCAGAAAGGCCCACAAACTGATATATTTATATATCTAAAGAAAACTGCAGCAGTGTGATTTATGCTGCAACTAAGCTTCCCATCCTAGTAACTAACAGGACAAGATTGTCATCAAGCAAAAGCAAGTCTCATTCATTGCTATGATATTGGTAGAATATTTTATTTTATCCAGTTTTTGTTGGAGTAGAATAAGAAAATGATCTCCTTTTCAGTAGTCCATCCATTGGGGATATTTCTTTAGTAATAATCAACCTAAGATTTACAAAGTATGTATAAATGTACATGTATTCTCACACATACACACAGAAAAAGCCCTGCTATTCTTTGACCAAATTACTATTCATGCAGATTTTCAGTCTCCCAAAATATAGTGTATGACTCAGATTAAACCTTCATAAATCAAGCAATAAAAGTTGAAGCTAGCACTAACTTGTACTTTTGAAATCTATACATATTAATGCAGATTTCATTTTGCTTCCCTAAAGACAGAAATAGCCTCTGAAACCCATAGCTTGGGAGCTGCAAAACCTCTTGCAGTGCTTTGTTGCAATGGGTTGTTGGAGTTGTCTCCACTTCCCAGACATCCTTCAGGCCTGAGGACCAAAAACTAGTGCTCGGGATGCAAGGCTGCAATTCTGCAGAGTTTGGAGCCTGCTCCCCAGGTCTCCTACGATGCTTTAGTGCTGGACTAGCTCGTTGTCGCTGGCTTTGCCCTAGAGCAGACTGAGGATCCAAGCTGCACGGTGAGCAGGTTCACCACAGTTCCTGCTGAGCTCCCAGGCTGTGTCCCGAGCCAAGAGTGGGGCTCCCTGGCTGAGGACGCTGCTCTGTAGGAAGCAGCGTGGAAGCGGTTGGTGCAAAGTCACATGAAAACTGTATGGAAAAAGTGGTCCTTGGCTCGCTGTCGTGGTGGAGAAGCTCGGTGACTTCAGTGAAGGGATGCTGGAGGTTTTCTTAGTGGAGACAACTCACATAAGTACAGTCTTTGCCTTAGCGTCATAAATGCTGTGACCCTCAATTGCCATGGACATATGTTTTGCTTCCTGCAACGGCAAGTGCTAGGATGTGTTTTATGGGTGCAGTGGCTCACTGTGCACAGAACCAAGTTATGGCTGCATTAGGTTGCTGGCAGTCCTCAGTGCTTCGAGGCTTAAATGTGCACAGTCTGGAAGCATACGACCTGTCCCTGGGCAGCTGTAAGTCGGTACTAAAGGAGCCTAGGGGCATTTAATTTTCTTTTATTTAGAAACAAAGCATTTTTTAATACAAATCAGTTATCTATCTCCACTGCTTCTGGTTCCCTGTAGCTGGTTGCCACCATCAAACAAAATCCCTGACCATGTATTGGCTCGTCTCTCCTCACTGACGAGCCCTGCACATCTCCCACCTGCTTTTCCTAAGCTTCCTTGTCCAGCTGTCCTCTCTGCAAAGGAACAAGTACCAACATGGGAGAGAGGAAGTGAAGGATAACAATCACACAGTCATGCCTCCAGCTGATGCCTTTCCCTCTGCCTTGTTTTCCTTTGTACTCTTGAAAAAACCCTTCCATGTTGTCTAAGCCCTGGTTTTCTTCATCTGCTTAGATTTCTCTGTCCCTCCACCAAGACCACTATATCTGTCCTGATGCCCCAAGTAGTATCCTTCTTCCCACTTACACAGATAGGAAAGACGTTGCTTCGTACCTTGCCATTGCTAATGCTCTGCTATAATGACTTTCCACACTTGGAAAAGTAATCAGCCTGTGTAAAAGCATTTGATTGCTTCTAAATGCAGAAGCTCCTTCTTCAAACCTAAAAACTCCTAAGCTTATTAAAAACTCCACCGCAAAGATGGACAGGAGAAAACTGACTTCAGAACCCTCAGGTATCCATCAAAAGTTGGATTTTAGAGTGCTCGGGGCAATGTAGCTTTGTCACAAGAACGCATTCACTGGATCCCACCAAATTACCATGCTGAGGATGTCTATTACCATTCCCTCATGCAGCTGACTGTGCAGACTTCGGGCTCTTTGCAAGGGAGTTTTTCCTTAAATGACATTTTCAACGTTGTTTTCCCTACAGGGAATTGAGACCTTGCCCTCTCTGCTGCCCCTGGCAGTAACTGAGATGAACCGCAAGAAAGCAATTGAGAAGAACTGGGAAACAGACAGAATATAGTTACAGAGAAAGAGAGAGTATTAGATGGATCTGTTGGCTTTTTTGATGCTGTTTTCATTCTAGAGAATGAAAAAGAAGAAATAATTTTGCCATTATTCACCAATTTTCTAATTTACATTTTCTTGCAAATATAAATTGCAAAGAAAAATTAGTTAAAATATGAAAAAAATGTAAATTAAAAACAACCCCCCTCCTCAAAATTTGAAGATAATTTTATTTTCCATCTTCTCTAGTGCATTGGAAAATGACCTAAGATATATTTTTTCTCACCTAAACTGTTATTTCCAAGGAGGAAAAAAGTGCTTCAAATCTCCTCCTTTGATCATTTGATTCATCTGGACCTCACAACCTAAGGACAAAAAAAAAAGTAGAACTGGGAAGAAAGCCCTCAGAATTCCTCTGACGTTCAGAAGTGCTGGTGCTTTTCCACCTCTGCATCACCGAAGGGGATTTGGTCTTTAGCACGTCCTGTCCTCTCCAAGAGCGAGCTCCAGGGATTCCCACTGCTGTGTTTTAGACATCATTCCTGCTGCTCGGCCACCTGCCCATTGCCTGTGCTTGGCATTTGCCTATGCCCTTCACATTACCCCACTGCAGGCCAGCAAGTCTCTCAAAAATAATGAGATCTTTAATCAAGATTTGCCAGATTTGCCAAGATTTTTCAATTGTAAGCCAAAACTCCAAAAATCAGTGACCCTAAGAGCCCCTCAAACGTCTCAACTAGAACTTTTATCCAAAAGTTTTGGTCTCCTCCTTGTTTCTTATTATCAATTTACTTTATTGAATTTTCTTGCTGTTCCCATCTTCCCTCTCAACACACAGATTTCAATTTACATTCATACTTTTTCCCTTGGATTATTTCTTTATCTCCCTAGATCCTCTGCTTTGTTTATTTCTCTGCTCAATGTGACTGCACAGAGATTTTTTTATATTTATTTTAAATTGATTTTCTTTCCTATTTTTCAGAAGCCCTATTTCATAGCTTCACTGCATTTTTTTCTCTCTTAGTCTTCTAATTTCCTTCCATTCCCATTTATTTTTTTCTGAACCTCTACATTTACTGTTATTACTTTTTTATTATTATTCTTCATTTTTTTCTGTTTCCTTAAGAATGTTTTTTTTTCCTTTTCTCTCCTTTCCTGTATGCCTTTTTTTCCCCTAATGACAACAAGAATAGTTTATTCATAATCTATAAAACTGCTGTAAAAAATTCCCTGCAGTATTTTATCTGACCAAAGTGTCAAAGCACTCAAAAGAAGCACTCTGAATTGTGTTAAATAGGTCTTTAAATAAGATCTGACTTTTTAATATCCAAAAGTTGGTTCTAGAAAGCAGCTTTCCTCTCCTACCTTTATAGTATGGGGTATGTAAAACCCAGCCCCAGTCAAAGAGGGACCAGTAAAACCAAGTCCCTCTCTCCTGCGTGGGAGAGAGGGACTTGGAACAGTTTGTTTAGTTCGATTATATATTTTAGGGACAACAGTCCATTCCTGATTCATTTTTATATTTTTGGTTTATTACCAGAAGCTGATGCAAAAGACAAGTGGAGCTTGCCCAGGCTGCAAGAAGCAGATTTATGGGAACTTGGAAGACTGAGTTTGAACTTTTATTTTAAAATATTACAATAAAATCATAGAGAAATCAAAACACAAGAAGACAGTTAATCTCACTGTGTGCCAAATAATCATTTCTAATTCTAAAGCAACATATTATCTGTGTTTGATTTTAGTATGTAGTTTGGGTTACATTTCCTCTAGGATACAAACTTTGATGTATTGGGAAAGTGGATACTCACTGTAAATAAATCAATCACAATATTTTCTACTGTATAGCTCTTTGAATAGCTCTAATTTAGACGCTTGAGGTTTTCAGCTACTGAGTCTGATTCTTATGTTATTGTCCTGGCTTCGTACGTTATGATGCTGCCAAATGAAGTTGCAAAAGAACTGAAATTTCCACTTCATGAGAAATTCTCAGATTTTAAATTTTGGATCATAGATTACCAAAAAGATTTTTTTCTTTAAAACAATATTTCTGCTTTTTCATTTATTTATGGTTAATCACAATATTTTGTCCCACATCTATTTTTTTCTACAGTTTTTGCACTACAATATAGTCTGAATACAATGTTGACACTTCTTTGAGAAGGAGACTGGATTAGGTTCATTACAGCCTGAATTATTTTATGATTCTATAAATTTATGTATTTTAAAATATATATATATTGCACTCCAAAAATTTGAAAATAAGCTAGTTTCAATGCACCATCATTTTTATATATATATGCTCTTTTCCCTTCCATTTTCAGTGAAATCATAAAATCATCTAATCATTTTTGCTTTCATTAAAATGATATTTTCTGAAAAGGAAGACATTCCTGAGTGCAAACACATATACTATTAATCATAGCAGTGCTAGTTCACCCAAGTGTAATCCAAGAAGCTGGAACCACTCCCTCTTCTTAAAGTCCAGGAACGTGAATTCTTCCTAAACTTTGTTTTTTCACATTCAGACTTCTCAGCAGTTTTGCCTGGTCGTAGCACGTTTGCCAGGTAAAGCTACACGTGTGCAGCCGCTAATATTCATGAACAAATACTCATTTCAGGACTTACTCTGCATCCACTGACTTCACCAGAAGCAAAATCAGATGCCTCTGTTAGCATTTCATATAAAATGTCAGCAGCATATTATGTATGCGTAGTTTGATCTATATGCATTTCCCATGGGCTTTAGCTCACTAGAACAAGGGTTAGCTAAGAAGCAAGATGATAAACCACATTGTGGTAAATAATAGCAAAAGCAATAATTCAGAGCTATAGGAAATTATTTTTAAGAACACAATTAAAAAGCCAGAACCGATATAACTGATGATGGATAGACTTCAAAAATTAGAAGCCTATTCTAATCCTATGATCAGCTGAGTATGTCATATAAACAATTTTTTGTAAGTATCTCATTCCGGTTCTTTGTTGAAATGCCACATTTTTGCAAAACAGAGATTTAATATTTCTAAAGACTATTTTCTTAACATTGAGATTAATTTGGTTCCTGTTTGGGTGAAAGTGCAGCTCAGTGTTTATCTTCTTCAAAATGCCTCACTCATATCCTGATAAACAAATTGAAATGATTGTGCATGAAACAAATCTCTGCTGCAAGGAAAAAGTAATAAAAAAGAGAGATGCTGCTTAGTGTTTGCAGGATCTCTAGACTTATAATTTATCTGAGTGACATAGAGGGAGGGTGAGTTGTAGATTAGCAAATTCATGACAATTCGAAAGAAAGCTGAATGTATTTCTCACTGTGGCTGATGTGTACATTGCTGATGAAGAGACTTCAGGACAAAATGATCTATGGTACATGCTTGTTCCCCTGACAAATCCTAAATGGAAAACCAGGAAATAAATTATATCTCTAATTATATTCAACTGAAGTGTCCAATGAAATATAAAAAAGAAAAAGAAAAAAATAATATTGAAGATTAAGTGATAAACTCACATTGCCTTTCAATTTCTAGTGCATATAAGCTTTGCAATCGGTTTAATGGAAGGATATTCTGGAGGGCATGGAGTTATGCCAGAATGGGAACTGTGACATTATGTGAAATTTCCCAGTAATATTTTTTCTTAATTTTATTTTTATAAGAACTAAAAAAATTGAAATTACCTTGAGTCAGCATCACCAATGCTGTGCTACAATGTCATGTGCAGAGGTATAAGACTGGACTGTTATGACAATAAATGAAGCCTTGCAGTTCCACGAAGGCTAAAGTCAAAGTGAATCTGCCTGCTAGTCAGGGCAGAATGAAAGGAAAAGCTTCTCGATGTCCATTGAGGGTTCAGAAAATAAAAGAGATCCCATGTTAATTTTCAAATATTTAGGATTCGAAGAATCAAATAAGCGCCTTGGCCTAGCTTCAGGCTGGCTTTAGGAACTACAGGAATTGAAACCTCCAATCCCAGATTAGAAGGCAGCATTCCTTGTTCCCTTCCTCTCACCACCTAAACCTTGAACTGTTTAACCTTCATTGGACATGTCCTAATTTGAGATCCCTCTTAGCTATATTACCCTTTCATGTATGTCCCAGCTCAGTTTTCAACACTTACAACCTCTATCGGATCTCTTTCCTAGAGCATTTGAAATGTGGTGCCTACAAGTTTTAGGTGCTTTCCTAAAGCACCTAAGCAAAAACACCTTTGCAATTCTGATTGTGGATCTATATCACAGGATGCAAACAATCTATCCTACCCAGGATAGATTCCTAAGCAAGATTCACTCCTGTTTGCTGTTTCCATTCTGTTGAAAACACAAAGTATCTCTTCAGCTAGAAAAAAAATGCAGAAGAATCATCACAGAAATAAGTACAGCATCTGGTAATACTGACTTTCTGATGTGCTCTTATACTGCCCTGCAGCTAGTATTAGCCTGGAAAAAGCATGCTTGGGACTTCCTTTTCCAAAATCTCTGCCTGGCTCTTGCAACTGCCCACTAGCAGTTACTTTAATTTAGAGAAGCCTTCAAGGTCTTAAGCCTGCCCTCATTTTCCTTCTGCACGCAACAGCTTCCTGGGAGAAGACCTAACGCGTGTCAGGAGGGGCCAGTCCATTCCAGCAGCGAGTGGGCAACAGGGTGTTTTCTCAGGACATGTCTGGTTCAAACTGCTGGCTGCTTTATGCCATCAGGTGGCATGATAAGGAAGAGAAATGTGCCCCCTGGGACCTATGAACACATATGCATGTGAGTTTGAGGTATCCTGTCTGCAAATACTCATGTCAATAAAGCAAGGTCTTTAATATCTACAGAGAATTATCTTCAAGGTGTTGTGAGCAGAACCAGGTAAGTATTTAAACAAAAGTGATCAAGGACATGAAGACGTCTTATCTTGATGCCTTTGCTCTCATCTCTACCTCAAAAAATTCTGGAACTGAAAGGGCAGATTTATCAGAATTTGGGTAAAATGAGTGCTCTGGCCTTATTTTATCTATGCTGGTTTTGAAATCTGTGTGTTTTATCTAGCTAGGTTATAATAGATTTTTTTTTTGTTTGTTTTAATGACAGATTTTACCTCTTTACTGTCCTCTGTGGCTTTTACTGTTTCAATAACTTCCCTCCTTTGTATGGTGGCAGGGTCTTCACTGCAGAGCTGATGTAATAAAATTTAAGGGCAGTAGTTCACTTACTCAGCTGGAACGTGGATTTTAGAGGAAGAGTAAAGCTAGCACAGACATGTAAGAGCTGAATAATAAAATGCCCCTTCATCTGTGCATTTAATTAGCTGCATTCCCCATGATTACAAAGATCAGTGCCCAGGAAGAGAGGAGCTTTTAGGTCTCAGCAGGTTAACTCCACACCAGAGGATTAAACAGGACACAAACTGTGATGCTTAGTGTTCTCATTTCCAGGACAGTGCTGGCATCCAGGACTTTTTTCTTGCACTCTGCAGTGAGGTGAAACATTTAGCTATTAGTTAATCCAAAAAAGAGTCATTCCGGGTAGACTTTGGCAGATTGCTGAGTTAAAAAAATAAAAAAAAAGACAAATCTGAATATGTCATAAATGATAAATTCTTTCTCTCTCCTGTGTTATCAGTGGCAAGTATATTGCTTTGTCATACAATTGCTGCAAAGGCTAATCCTCCACACTTGCAAAATCTTCTTATTCGGACTGCCATGGCCGTGCTGAAGCCAGGGCTTAGGTCCCTAAAAATAGGAGCAGGATTACTTAGGTTGCAGTCCACTGAAGTAGCTAAAAGGTTTTCAGATGTGGAGTGGGGACAGAAAAAAAATGTTATTTTGAAATATCAGCATCCAAAATTACCATTTTAATCAAGTTTAATTAAAGACTTCATATATTTCTAGTGAAAATGCTGCCAGCATGAATGATGCATACCCCCTTATGAAAACGAACCATCTGATATTGAACCAGCTATTTATTTAAACACCTTGCCTCACACATTTCATATCTGTCTCAGAACCCCTTTCCTTTAGCTTATTGATTTCAACCTCTCGGCAGCCGAGCAAGGGCTTTAAGGAGGATTTAGGCACCTGCAGCCATAATTGCAATCCTGACAATCCCTGCTCAGTTATGGCCTTACTGAGGCCTTTGGGGAATAAAATAGGCCAGGGTGAGCTAAAGTGTAGCCCAGAATAAAGCCTTGCCATCCTTCTGAGCAGGAAGTCAGGAACCTAGGTCTCAGCTGTATTCAGAGGACAAATAATAAATGGCAAAGCAAGGGTAGAAGTGAGATCAAGGATTTAATAAGTCAGGAGAACAGAATAAAAATGCCCAGACAGCATCTGTCACCATGTGAAAAGCTAAAAGATGATGCTAAGCATAACTCTACCTGTAGAATGGAAAGAAAAAGAGAATAAAATCCATGCAGGTCCAGCACCCCTCCAACCTTGGCAGATCTTTGCAGCTCATACATAAGCCCTGTTTAGATACAGAAACTGGCCTTGGTCTACTTACAGTGCTTAAGAAGCTTATTTTGGAGGCTTGCTTGCAGCAGTCCTCAAACACTCGAACAAGAACCGGTTCCTCACAAGAAATAGCAGTCCTCACTCTTTCTTTCAAAAGTTGCAGGAGAGCAAATTGTTGAGCTATATTAGTCTCACATTAAGATATCGCCTGGGAAGAAACACGACTGATCCACTTGAGTCTTCACGTTCAGGCAGTCTGCACCTGAGAATAAAGCCTCGGCTGTGGGAAGGCTGCAGGGAGAGGAAGATAATCCCTGGCTCTGGCCCTTCTCTCCCTCTCTGATCACCCACTCCTCTCCATCCAGGCTGTGCCATGGGATGGAAAATAACTGGTTTGTTGAGTCAAGAGAAGTGGAAAGAAAGGCAAGCTGAGAAGGAAAATAATGTTTTGACTTAATGCTCCAACATTACTTAGGAAGAGGAAATACGGGGTTTTGGTCTCTGATGCTGGAATTGTTTTTCAGAAACTGCAGTTGAGGATATCACCTTTTCAAGGAAAGATCTGAACCTGGGATTCAAATCATACCCTACATAATATTCTCCTTCCCTTCCTCCCATAGTAAGCCTTGAATTCAGCTTCACTCAGTAGGATGTTTCAAGTATATTTCCACTCACAATTAAAAGGGGATCTTTTCCCCTGTATCCCTTAATGTTTAGAAAAGAGTGATTTTCCCTGAGATGGGAGATACGATTCTGAATCAAAGAAGAAGCAATGAAATCTTCTTTTTCCTAGGTGAGTTCAGAAGGTTTTTCATGACAGATGGGCTTTGCCAAATCTGCTCAGCTCTGGGAGCCACTGGAGGACAAGGGTAACCTCCAACCTCTTGTCTGTGAGAGTAGAGCCTAGTCCTCCTCAGGAGAAACCCCTGATCCTGCCACCATTGAGTAGAACTAGGAGCTAATAGCTCCTTAGAAGTGAGATGCTCTTGTCCTCAGCTGGCCCAGAATCTCCAGTGACTGCAAAGTAGCACTGCCAGAATGTGCTGGCATGCCCGTGTCCTCTGCTCTGGTGGACAGCCTGCTCATTCCCCCTTTTTTCTTCCTCGCTTTATCACCTTGCTTAGGTCTTTGTTGTTACATAATCACATCAGAAAGAGCAACAGAAAATAATGTTCTTCATCCTCTGTCTGGCAGTGAAGACACACTCACTGAAGGCAAAAATTGTTGATTTCCAGTTCTTCCAGGTTGGGAGAAGCCTAGATCCAGGACTAGCACTTTTTTATGCATGGCAATCTACTCATAGCTCTTGAAGGAGGGGTTCAGAGACAGGAATAAGCAGTATATTTCAGTCTTCATTTCTGTTTGTTTTGGTTAAACAGCAGTCTGGACTTTGCCCAAGACAAGACTTTGGTGTTAGATAGGGATACTTCTAGAAAGTGAAGAGTTGTTCTGATTTATATTTGCAGGTGGGTTTGTTCAAGGGTTTTTTTTATGCTGACCAAGAGAGGGAAGGTGTTGTGGTCTAAACATAACCTGGAGTTTTGTTGTTCTTTGCAAATGCGCCTCATTAACCAGATCATTGCTAAGCCCATGGAGTCTTCCCTCCAGCTGGACAGAGCCGAGCCCTTCCACAGCCATCGTTTCCACCTTATTCCCCAGGCTCCCTCTTCCTGCCACGTTTATGTAACTGGATTCCCACCGTAATTGACAGAGCAGTTGGGAACTACCACTGCGGCGATCATCTGGAAAATGTAACCCATGGATTGGCAGCCAAGCAGGAATTCTCGATTGGGAGGCCACTTGGCATAAAGCTAAAAATAGTCCCATGCTCTACTCCAGGTCCAGGAACCCTATACTTGAACGGTGACCAAGCACATAACTTCCTGTGCCTGGCAACTCACGGCAGCACTGCCAGTAGAGCAAACTCATGGGGTAATTTGCCAGCCATGAACCCCTTATGTCTGTGGAAGTCATACAAGGCACTGCTGGAAATAAAATGCTTTAAATATAATAGGAAATAAAACCTATTCGGTGATTTTAACCCATTCTAGCAATTTTTGCCCCTTCAGGTAAAAATTCCTAAAAATTCTTTTATTGTGTTAATTTCCATAGATAAATAAGGCTAAGGAACTAAGGACAATTTCTAAAATTTCTGGGAAATTTGTGTCATAACAATAAAGTAGTAAACAATAAGATTTCTTAAGAATAAATCCTCATATTTGGATTATATATATACTCATTTATAAACATTTTAAGAAGATAGCATATAAACAGGAAAATATTTTTCTAGCACCTTTTAATTGAGGAAATGTCTTCAGTCTAACTAAAATCTTTGTAGGATTAATGGAAATCTTTTTTTAATGTTCTTCTTATTTCTCTATGACTTGGTCCATAAAAGTTAGTGTACATGATGTATTTTATTGTTTATTTGTTCCATTAATAAATGGAGCTGAAAAAAATAAGCCATATTTATTTAATTCACACAACATAAGAGACATGCTTCATCTCCTTCTTATTCCGGCAGCCTCACACTGCTTTCTTGCTTTTTTCACTGGACAGATTATTTTGGCTTGACTACATGCAAAATACTAGCTAATGATAATTACAAAACCTTGTGTGATTGCAGGAAACATTGCAGATGTTTCTGTTTTCCTCTGTTCTCCAAGACGTCTTCCTTTTTTGTTTTTATCATTTAATATTGTTCTTGGTTATGTTATCCTAGCTAAATCTTCTGGGATCTGTTGGTGGCACGGTGATTTATGACCATGTAAAATGACAAATTGTGGCTTCACATGAAATGGCTGAGTGCCCACAGTTTAATCTTATGAAGTTTTCCACTTCAAAAATTACCTTCTAAAATGCAATAGCAGATCTTCATTTTCTTCCTGACAAACCTCTCAGACTGGAAACACATTTCCTTCAATATTCTGCACTGATCATCTAGAGACTGTACTCTAGACATTTGACGGAGAAACCTCTCTCTACAAATCTGCAAAACCATGGACAGATTTTTTCTTTCTCTCTCCAGGAGTGTTCTTCTTCGCTTACTCACTTTTTTTCCTCATCGCATTTGTTAACCATTTTTTAATGTATTATTCTATCAAGTCCATTGGAGAATCTTACATTGTATTGATAGTAATTCCATTTCAAATGCATACTTCAGGATGTGCAAACACATACAGACATGTAAAACTATGCGGTGATGAATCCTAATTCATTTATAAATTGGAAGTTTGGATGCTTTCAGGTCACTCTTTCAGCTTATAGATCTGATTGCCGAGCTGCTGTCTACTTATAGTTAAAAAGAGCATAAATATCAGTGAACAGGGGCTTTGTCTCTATGGAAAGGCTTTTGCAAAAATGGACTTAGTTCTGACTTGTGCGCATGCACAACTTTTTAGATGCTGAACTTTTTAGTATCTTTCTCTGTGTAGCTGTGATTTTAAGGAATGGATTATCTCTGGGAGGTTCTGGTATGCATTTACCATCAAAAAGCCCAATTTCCTTATAGTCTCCAGATGCTGGAGACTACAAACAATAATACTATCATCTAACATCATGAACCTGCACGATGCTACAGAATTCTCTGTGTTAATAGTCTGCCAGATAAAGGGTGAAGAGTTAAAAATAAATTTTCTGATATATTTTCTAGCTGTGTCTGATAGTTTTTTCCTTCTGAGTGCTTAACACCATAGTGAATATTTTCTGGCTTTTTTTTTCTGATTGAAAGTATTGATAAGAATGGAAAAAAATATATATATACTTATGCATGGCAAACACAACTCTTATCCCATCTCAAATGGATGGTTGAAAGGTGTTTTTTCACCAGTTTTTAATATCTGTGAGTGATTTCAGGCTATATGCTGAACCCCAGGACAGAGAATTCTTCCTTGCATTATCACACACCCGAAAGCCGTGTGGCCTCCATCTACTTGTCATATTCCCCGTAAGTTTTTATGTAACTTCCACCTATCAATGCCATTACACTTTTTTACAACACCTGCCATCCATCTGAGAAGTGACCGATTGATCAATAGATTCAACCTATAGTCTGATTCAGTATCTTCATGTACTAGAAATCATAGTATTGCATTTGAGAGAAATCTAGGAGAAATATTCAGGGTATAAAGTCTTACATCTATTTAATTAGTTAAAATTTTAAAGCACATAAAAATGTGTTTGATCTGCTGCAGATTGGTCCTTCTTTGGACCAGTAATGAATGTAAAATAAAAAATAATGCTAGAGATTCTTCATCTACTTCTCCTGCTTTCAGTATACCCATATCTTTTTATATGTGTTGATATGAATATAAACATGTTTTCACAGTTGCAAGCTTAACATGCTTTGGAAAGCAATGCAACTTGGTGTTTTAGATTTTGTAGTTTAGATACTCATTTCAAGCCTAGTAAACATATGCCAGTATGTCTGCAAGATGAAATCTACTGCCTTATGGAGCAAAAAGTGATCTCAGACAGAGACTGCTTTTTCATAGATAGAGGGAAACTTCTTTCATATCTGTCATTAAATTACTAAATTATATATTTAAGCAACTTATGAATATAAACAATTAAAGAAAAAAGTGTTTAAACATTTTTTCTACTCATTAAAAATTAATAGTTTAGTTATTTACTATTTATTCTTTTACTGTGTTCAGAAATTTTCAGTTGTTCTTCCTCTCTAAATATTCTCATTTGATTTGAAATACAATAATATATTTTCAAATCTAAAGTCATGAAACAAAGATAATGCTTTCCCTCCTAGACACTTTTTTATAGTATGAGTACTTCTTCTCAAATTTAAGTGAAGTTGAATTTACACAGTCTTCAAAAATATCAGTTCTGTGTTAAACTCATCTAGAAAATGTTTCTGATTCTGAAAAGCATTTTTAGGATACTTCTGTGGACAGCAGGAGTTCAGCAGGAAGCAACAAAGATGCCAAGTTGCTTTCAGAAGTAGGCTTAAAAAGCTGAAGAGCAAGACCGATAGAAGGGAGTAAATCTATTTTGAAAAAGGAAAGTTTTGTATAATAAAAGCCCAAATTCTTTAAGCCTTTTGGGAGCAGTAAGAGCTAAAAAATATGTCAGTTAGTTAGAAATATCAGTTACTTACATGAATCACTATTTTTTTTTGGTACCCCAAGAATGAGGAATAATAAACTCATTGCAGAAAAAGCTTGTTATTTATTTCTGGTGAATTTAGTAGTATAGTTCCTTTTGCTTTTAAATTATGGTTCAGTTGCAATAGTTCAGTTTATATCAACTCTTTAAACTTTCCTTTTCAAACATCTTATTGCTTCATCCTGAGCATTATCCATTTTTTTTCTGATAGTCGGATAGCACCTTGTATATGTTGGACATTTCAGAAAGAAAAACAGTTTAGAACTGTCACCTTTAGCAAATGTTTAACAAGATGAGTCATTTCTCTTCTCCCTATAAAATGGTAAAAGTCTCTGGACACTGCTCTCAATACACACATTAACTGCTCCTGTGCTCATACAGGGTAAATTTTGTCTACTTCATTCCACGTACATTTTTAGAAAACATTTACCAGGTCAAAACTTGTGTCTATTCTTTTCATTTCTCAGAAAATTTCTAGAATTAATTTTTATTTTCATTGATTAGAACTGTGAAATTCAACAAACGATGTCTGAAAAAAAAAAAAAAAAAAAAAGGCTGCTGAAAATCAGATCATCTTATAAAGTAACTTAGAGGAGATCCTCTTCATGGCTTCCCTGTTACGGCTGACCACCTCCGGACAAGTAGCTCAACTCTTTGTAACCTTATCTCGTGCCTGACACTGTATTTCAGAGTGACTAAACTATTTAGATATCCTTGTCTTTTTAAACTATCCTATTCCTCGTCCCCAGCCCCTTATCCTGAGCCAGGAATAGACTTCGGGATTCATCACTATTCCAACTGCTGATGAGTATACAGTTGTATAACACACTGCAGAAGTGTGAGTCAAATCTTTCTCCAGGGGCTGAACTGTGCAGGGATGTACTGCAGTTCGTTCATATGGTTCAACGGACCTTGCTGTTGAAGCTGCTCCAGTACATAGCCACACCATACAAGCTCTGTTGGGTTTCTGGGTGGTTCTTCCTGTTTCTCTCATTCTTTGCTTTTAAGTTCATGCTAAAAGGTCTTGCTCTGTCGCCATGCTCCTAGCCTGAAACTTAATCTAAACCTTCAAGTGCAACACCCTGCTAGAGCTGGCTGAGGATGGCACCTTCATTGCATATTCAGTTTTCTGCAGAAATGTGTAATTCTGTCAAATCTTATGACTAAAATGAGGCAGCCAAAAAGATCTGTTCAATTCACCCACCTTTCTTCTTCCTTGTCTGCTTCCCTGAGTGCCCCAGCTGGATGCCAGGGACTTCCATGCTCAGGACTCCCTGCCAATTATCTCCGCAGATTCCCCAGCTGATCTCTTCCTGCAGCAGTCACACTTCCAAGGCTTCCAACTTCCCACTCCCCATATGCCTCCAAAAGGCAGCTGACCCTCTGGGCTCCCTGTTCCTCCAGCCATCTGCTGTCAGCATCTCTCCAGGCTTCTCAACCAGCCAGGCCCCCATGACGCCCCCAAGGCCTCTCCGCACAGGCTGAGGTAACACAGGATTGCCTGGCCAAATGAGCTATCCATCCTGGTGAGCAAGCCCAAGACTGCCTTCAGAGGCTCCTGAATTAAACTTTCGGAGACTTTTCCTTGAAAATTTTAACTGAAACAGATTATCTGCTGTTCTGTTCTGAAATAGAAAATCTTCTGGGATTCAAAATGAACCGAGAAGTTTGCATTTAAGTTATATTCTGTTTTTGACCAGTTATAGATTAGTCTGTACTGCTAAAGTAGAGGGAAGATTGGTTAGGTGATTCATACCAGGAGAATAACTCTTTAAAGAACAGTTTGTACTGAAAGCAATTAGGATAACCTTTAATTTATAGTATGACTCACCAAAAGACATATTTCACAGTTAATGCATCATACTTTTACTGTGTGATCCAGTGGACTGGAGGTGTATCTTGTGCCTGCCCCCATCAGTAGCTCTACATATACAACAACATTCTGGGGCTGCAGCCCTCATGCAGGATACACAGATCTGGGGTCAACCTCCTCCTGTCTCAGAGGATCTGAGCTGTGACAGACACAGAGGAGGAGGTTGTCCTCGCTGCTGGTTGTAGGACACCCATGAGAGGGAGAAGCAGAACTATGTGTCTCCAGTCTCAAGACTGCTCTGTTTTGCATGGCACAGTTAAATGTCCATATGGTCAAAGACCTACTTAAGCGTAAGCATTCACCTGACCACTTGTGGCATTCAACGTGAGACAAGAAAAATGTGATTTAAAACCATTACGGACTACATTCCCCAAAGTGCGAGGCTCTTATAGGCTTTAAAGACCTCCAAAGATAGGTGACATTTTTTTAAAAAGGCTATGAAGATCACAGATTCATAACCTGACCCCTAAAAGCAGGAGTTAGTGGAGATTTCACTGCCTTGTGGATCTAACCCTGAGCCATCAGTGATTAGCACACCTGTTCCAATAGCTTCTCTTAGTAATATCCAGTTTCCAGGAGTCCTTGAAAGCCTCTAGAGTGTTTTAAGAAATGAGTGATGACCTGGGTTCTTTCCGGGAAGTCCATTCCAGCTGACAAGTTGTGTCATTACTGACTGTATTGGTGTGACTTGTGCAGTCACACCAGCCTTGTACATAAGGGGTCCCTCATTTTACCCAAACAGTTTGGAATGGAGGATCCTTTTTCTGTACCTGTTTAGCACATTTTTCAAACTCCAAATGTGTAGCAATATTTCTTTTCAATTATATCTTTTCCTGGGATCCTTCTCTGATAAGCAGAGAGTCCATGTAGGGTCAGAGTGCTCAGGTGCGCCAGCACCACACCTCACTTTGCACTCCTAGCATTGTCTTTGAACTGTCGTACAAATGACATCACTGAACATCTCACTTTTTTAGTTTTGAATTCTTTCTAATGGAGATAAAGTGTGATAGGTAGAGTATTTCATTAAAAATATCACTGCTTCTTTAGGTGTAATCTGTGTAATGCTGTACATCATATCATGCCCAAAAGCAAAAGGCAAAACTTGACTAGACACTGTGATTTATAAGGGCACAAAAGGCTATAGGCTAGGTTTGGTGCACTCAGTCTTGTGGCACAGGCCACAAGTCCTGTGGCTCTACTCTTCTTGCCTGGTAGCTGTACCATGTTCTTCAACGTGTTACATGGCATCTGAGAAAAAAAAAAAAGCAAGCCTGAAGAGTGTCCCACAGTGTGAGGCTGTAAGAATTTCATTCATTGAAGGATGCAAAGAGGGCAGAATTTTCCAGTGTTACGGTCATCAAGCATCCCTGCACAGCCATCATCATCAATTCAGCTTCTAATAATTTTGATACTGTTTTGATACTGTTTTGAGGCTGTTTTAAATACAATTTTTTATTTCATTTATTTATTTGCTCTCAAAGAAACTAAGCAACTAAGCTTAAACATGTCCAAAGTTTTGCCATCCCAGTATAACAGAGGGATAAGCTGGTGGTCACAGTGTCTCCTAGTCTCATAGTTCAAAGTGAACAATCACCTAAACTGTGGCAAACCAATTGACAATTTTATGTGTTCCTGTTCACTCTTACAGTAGCCAGAATAGAATGCTGAAGGGATAACTGCTCTCTAGAAGCCTTTAGGAAGTCATTCTTCAGGTACAGTAAGTTACTAATGGCCAAAATGTAAATGAAATTGGCTTTTTGTTGCCAACACTCCAACCTAAAGGAAGTTTAATAGCACTGAGTGCTACCCACTATTATCCTCAATTTCAGCACAAAGACTAACTCTAGTCTTACAGAGAAATAATTGACCTAAACCTTCTCTGATTCCTGGCACAAGCCTTTTAGCTGCCCTTTAGGGTTCCAGATAAAGCCTTGTGGGTTTTGCTCTTGCGGATAGTATCTTACACTCCTTGCAGATCAGCTGCACTCTTGCTTCAGAATTGTTTCAATGGCTCCTGTTTACAACAGTCCAGCTGTGGCCGCAGTGTGCAAACTCAAGGTGATGCAGGAGTTTGGAAGAGCTGAAAAGAAAACACTATGAGTAAACTACTAGAACACGATTAACATCTAAGTTTAACACATCTTTGGAAATGGTAAATTTAACTGGTACTTGACAGAGGTAAAAATATACATACATGGTTCGGGAAGGCGCCCTTGGCATGGTTTGTGCCCGTGGCACAAATCTGTGCAGTATCTTCAACTGTGGTATTGTCAGTGAGACATCAAAAGCATATTTCTGAACAAGTCTAGAAAAGAATGGAAAATAACCAGGCAGGGTTAATCCCATCAAAAATTTGACCAACCTTAAGATGATACTCAGTTGTGTCAGTCTGCCAAGTCTTAAATTATATTTCCTGGTTCTGCTCCCATTCCTCTTCTTCGTTCTCCCTATCCCTTGCTGACTTCAGAATCCTGTAGTTTCCTCTCTCACTCTCTTTCTTCTTTCCTTATGCCCAGCATCCAACCGAGTCCCAGTAGTTAGCAACCATACCTGCATTCAAACATGATTCTCTGGCAGTTTTGTGGATTTCTAGCATGTTGCAGCAGGCAGCATGGAGGAGGAATGGTGTTTAACCACTAAAGTCTTAGCAGACTCTACTGAGTAAATAGATACTTTTCCGAAGCTTTTCAGCTTGCAAAAACCAGGTGCACTTTCACAGACAGTTACAAAGGTCACCCGCTGGCTGATAGTCCTTGCTTCAAAGATAAGAAGCCTAAAGGTGCTCAGGAAGAATCATCCCAGTGTAGGCTCAATAACCTGATTTCTCCCACACATATCTGTTTTTCAAACATCTGAACAGAAAACAAACCGAAAGAGCCCATAGCAGTGATGAACATGCAAAATAATAATGCCAGCGATAAATGCCATCAGTATAAGTACTGAAAACTGAACCTTTTTGGAAGCATAAGGAAAACTAATTATAGTTGCTTCACCAGACAAGTCTCTAGGAATGCAACAGAATATTATAGATACAACTAAACTACCTAATATACTAACATGTCCCATTTGAATACACCACACGAACTGAATATTAAAATTTCTATCCAAATAGCTCTGGAATAGGTAGACTGCATTTTATGGGGCACTAAGCACATAATACTTCATTTTCTGTGGAAAATATTGAAGCTGTATAGATCAGAGAACTGTTCTTGAAGAAAAGGGTGATGTAGCTAACTGGCATCTTGCGTTTAATTCTCTGAGAGTAGAGGAGACACTGAAGCAAGGTAAAGCCTGATGGAAGTTAATTAGAAAAGTTCTAAATCTGGCTAAATTAAATGCTTATTTTGGATCTGGGTTAATAACAGTGGGACCACACAAATGTGCCCTCAAATGTAAAGTGGTCCTTTATGGATATCACATAATCACATTTCATTTATGTATATCACATAATGACATTTTTTTCTTGCAAGCTTGTGAAATATTTTAATTAAAATGGTTGTAGTACACATCTTACACTGAAGATTAGTCGGTACTGTTAATGTCTTCCTGATTCTCAAGTCCTGGCTGCTCTCTCCCTGCTCCAGCAGCAGATGCTAAAACTTGCTTGTGCCCAGATCTATAATCTAGGTGTAGTTTTCAGCCTAGACCTATCCTCACCTGAGCAAAAAGTTTGTACTTAAATCTTATCTTTGGATCAGTTGTCAGATACGAGCTGTCAGGTTCTTTGCCCAATCACACACAGACATCTCCCCTCCACATTTTCGCCATTTCAGGTCTTAGTTATTATTACTGTCTTCTTTCTCTTTAGTCTTTTAGTCTCTTTAGTCCTTTTCCATAATCCCCTGAGGCTCCTGCTTTAACGATGTCACCTGTTTTTCTTCATCCGTCCCTTTTGCTCAACTCTAACAAACCACCTATTGATCTTCTCTGATCAATGCAGTCCTATGCAGTCTATCCTACCTCACTCATAGCCTTTTGCTCATTATCAGGACAGCATCTTTTGCCTTCACTCAGGCCAGCTTCTAGCTTCTTAGGAGATAACAACAGTGAGAGCCATCTGCCGTGCACAGTGCTTACTCAGCAATAATCCCATATAACGTCTCCTGAGTGTGCCAGGGAGGGAGGCAAAAGAGAGATAAAGGGCATGAGTAAGACAAAGAAAAGGAGAAGAAAAGCACTTATATCTCCTTATGTTTTTTACAATGCAGTCCTTATGATGTTTTGTACTACAGATGTTTTAATGAATATAATTGCTTTTTACCTGTTTTCGAGCACTGAAAATGAGGAAGATGTCAGTTACAGCTTTGCTGGCTGTATCTCTGCAAGATCCTTCTGACGGCTTTCCAACAATTATCCCATACGATGGAGTGATGCACAGGATCCTTTATCAGAATCTACACAAAGGTTCACCTTAGAAATATAGTAAAATTTGCTATCTTGCAGTAATTAGTAAATTTAGCCAACAAGTGTTAAGGAGAATTTAAAAGCAATTGATGCTTTTAAACTGTATAAAAATAGTATTTATATAAAGACTTGTGTCAGTCTTCAAAACACACTGTATTGCTTTGCATTGCCAATATGCACTTGATTTTAAGGACCCACTCCACGCTCCTTATGAACTTGGCTAATCTTTCTCTTTGGAGATCTCCATGAATAAATAATCATACTCTTCACTTTCCATTTTGCACTTTTCCTTCTCTGAGATGAACTTACTGAAATGCTGAGCTAGGCTCCCAACAAAAGTGAAATCAACATTGCTCTACCAGTTTCCAAGGTGCCAGGCTAATTTTTGCAAGATATGGGGCACGATTTTTAATTTTATCCCATTACAGGATAAAAAGTATATCAACATTTTTCTGCTTAGTCCTTCATAGAACACAATAACGAGAACTTCTGCATTTCATCCTCATTTGATCATCATGAGATATTATTAGCATATAAATGTTAATTATCTATACAAACAGGAAGATACCTGTTGACACTGAGCACATCCATCTATCACTGAAATACTTCCTAGGCCTGCATTTTTCCTTCTGAACAAGGTGCAATTCCTTTTTAGTGATTTAATTGCTTCCTTTCCTTTTAATTACTTTGAGGATTAACTGCAGGCAAGTGTATTCCAATAATAGGCTAATCTAAAAAGAACAGGAAGCTTTCCCTGTGGTCCAGGGAATTCACCACTTCCTACTGTGGCTGAGCTATATAAATATCAGGTTTCCCTTTGCCCCTGGGCTTTATGTGTCACCTTGTTTGAGTGTAAGGAAATATCATGGTATGATACGTTTATGTTTGTATTTGTATGTGGAACTCCTGGCAGGAAATGCTTTTTTCCAGCTCTATCATAAGATACAAATATTTCAGACTAATTGTTATTAATGATATATAATAAATATTCACTATATTTATAATAGTTTCCATCAACAAGTTTCTGCCAAAAAAAGTAACATGGAAAAATAGGGCAATTTTCTGCTGTTTGTTTATAGCGGTATTTGGGCAGATCCTTTTCCAGGCATAATATGCATACCAAAAAGCCACTGATACAATCTGCATTTCATTGGAATTACTTTGGTTCAAAGATGGGGCTGAGCTTATTGCTCTCTATATATAAAAATGACACATCACAGCAATATTTCTTCTCTGAGGTGAAGGCCAAGTAATGTTTTGGGACATTGCTCAGTTTGCATTGCTCATTATTCCCTTCTGCTTCAGGGACCAGGAGGTTAAAAGAACTTTCTATCGACTCTAGTTTACACAGAAGTCCATCATAAGTATTTTTAGGTCCAAATTTCCACAAATCCATCAACTTACCTACTTCCCCCCCACCAACAAATAGAAACACATTTTACACTGGACTAGTGTACCGTGACCATGAGTCTCATGGTTTTGCCTGGTCCCTGGGCCAGTTCCCCCACAAGACCTGACTTTAATACCGCTAAGCCGCACAGCACCACAGCCCCTCTCACACTGAGGAGGGGAAGCTCGTGGCATCCAGGTAGGGGAAAAGAGCTAGGAAATACCAAATAGGATCCAAATATCATTTTGCAGCCTAAAAGAGGCACTCCAGCCCTTTCCTTCTTGTATAGCAGAACGTTCCCTAGTTTATGTGCTAAGAAAGGTAAATTGAAAGAGCTATGTAAATAAAACCATAGCACATCATTGAGGCTCGAGGTAGTTTATTTTTCAGATGGTGCTTGGGATATATTTTTAGTAGAAAGCACTTTTCTTCCAAAGCAGTTGTGCACAGAGTATTTTTTCTGTCACTCAGATTCTAAGAACATTCCTGTTTATAAATGAAAGGCTTATGACTCATTAAATAATAGGCATCAGGTGAACAATGCATAAAACACTTTTTTTCCCTTTCTTTTCTTTTTTTAGTTGGAACTCCATCAAAGAAATATGCTCTCCAGTTTGTTCATATTGGCAGAAAAGCCTCTATCATAAATTCATGAAAGCTGGTAATGAAATATTACCATTTCCATTTAATCAAAATTAATCATTCTTGAGGTGATTTTTGTTGTCTTTTTTTTAATCACAGATGTTGTTCCTACATTTACATTTCTACCACTTTTGGTATGTAGAAGGGCACTTCTCATCCTTCCCAGCAGTGGTGCCACCTGTTTATTGAGACGTGCTCAAAGTGCACATATGGCGGGTACAGATGTGTATGGGGAATTGGGAGAATCATCACTAGGATCTGCCCCTATGCTACAGCTAGCAGATAAATGCAGCCCATTTATGCAAGAAGATGGGCTGATGTCAGGAGAAAGACTTAGCCTGGTTTGCTGAGGAAATCATTCTTCTGTGATGCATCTTATGGAGAGCACCAGTCTGTCAGTCTCAGCACAAAACTTGTGAATCAAGACCAGCTTCTTCCAGCTTGGCCAAGGTACCTTGTGTCTACAAGGATGGATATGCTCGTATCCAGGGTACACAGCCTATGGACCAGCTGCCCAGTGCCACAAATCCTTATGTGGCATTGCCGCGGCGCAAAAGCTCTCGAGACTCCTTGCCGCCGGCGGGGGTGGACTC
>JAWLRI010000505.1:3580324-3596622 GCA_034781795.1 Crypturellus tataupa
GGAAAGGGAAAGGGAAAGGGAAAGGGAAAGGGAAAGGGAAAGGGAAAGGGAAAGGGAAAGGGAAAGGGAAAGGGAAACAAAAGACACCTGAGGTTAATATACAAGGGAACAGAAGTGACATATTATGTGTATTTTGGTAGAATCATATAGAGCATTCTGCAGAAATTTAGAGTTATTGTAGCTCCAGGGATGATGCAGTCTAATAATATAGTGAAGTCCTATGCATTTGACTTGACGTGTGTCTATAAGTAATTTGATTTGTATCCTATAAGTTTCAAGATAGAAAAAAAAAAAAATAAGACATCCCACTGCAGGAAAGGCAGCAGCATGTGTTTGCCCTTTATTAAACACACAAAAGCCCCAAAAGTCCCAAAAGTCTCAGTGGCAGATCATGCCTTACTGGGCACTTGCAAACTCTCCTTTTCGGTCAAAGCTCTCTCCCAAGTGAAGCAGGACTTGAGCTTGTACTGCAGTCTGAGTATTCATGTGTTTACAAAACCCATCTACTACAGAACACAATCCCAGAGCTTTCTTAGACCTCAAGGAAGAAGTTTGCTATAGAGAGATGCTGTAGTCACAGAAAGCTGGGTGGGATTTTAATGCACATTACACAGGCAGAGCTGTAAATCAGAGAAATATCTCTAATGTCATCAGAGTGACTTATATGCTTTCCAGTCTATGCAAAATAAGATTCTTACTCACAGTACATTGTACAAGACACTCACAGTATTCTGTAGATATTCAGTTTCTGTGCAGCTACACAGAGGTATAAACATTGTTATCAAGAGTTAATTGTTTTAATATGTGTTTAATATGTGTTTAATATGTTTTTAAACATGCTTGTTCTTTGTGACACTGCACAATTGAGTAGAATAAATATTAAAAAATATAGGGTATATATAGCAGTTTCCACCACTGTGGATGACTGTACTGACAGAAGAATACTTTCAAAAAATACTCGGGAACTAAAAGGGATGAGCAACTGCTGCTATTAAAGTAAATTATAAAGTCCAATTTAGTACTCTTTCATTAGGTAAGCAAGGGCTGAATTTCTGAGGGAAAATGCACTACAAGTGTGAAGCCTCCCTGCAGTGATGCTTTAATGTCCAATATTCAGTTGATGGACAAGAAAAATGCAGAGTGAACAGACTTAGAGTAATGTACATTAGAAAATAAAATCCTAATTTTACTCCTTCTCTTATGGCCTCCAAGGAGACTCAGAAACACAAACACATCCAGACTCTCTGCTTTGATCAGGATTAGCAATATCTATCGTTTCTGTCTGATGCGTGACTGATCTTTCATTAAAAACACTGGTGATAGTCTCCCATTTCCCCAATCTGTATGTTCCTATGTTCAGTTAGCCTTACATTTAGAAAACATTCCTATCTTTCTTGTGTCAGTTTAACCCTCTCACTTCTCAACCCATTCTTGATGGATACACACAACAGAAGTTTTTTCCCTTTTGCCACAATAAGAGTTACTGAAGAATGTTCCTTCCCTAACCTTCTGATTTCATGTCTGATAGCAGTGATTCTTCCAATCTTATCTTACAGCTTATGTTTGCTACAGCTCCTGATCATGGTGGCTATACTTCTGTTTGTACATCAGCAGCAAAGTATTGGTCTTTTCAAAAGAAAGTAACATTGCTGTGTCATGGCCTCTTTGTGATCCACTATAATCTTGAGATTTATTTGAAGAAATAATCTGTTTCCCATTCTGAATTTGTATCATTGATTTTCCCTTATCTCTGCTGAGTTACATTCTATATTTCCAGTGCATTTCTCCAGATTTTTTAGACGTTATCTTCCAACACATTTGTGGTCCTCCCTAGTACTGTCAAATGCAAAAATAATGAATGTTCTGACTACTCTGCCATCTGTTTTGATAATGAAAAACTTGGGCAGAACCTGATCCAAGGCAGACCCCCCACAGAAGCACACTTGTAATTAGATATTATTAACTACTCTATGGTGCGCTTATCTAATCACTGCTGTGCCCAAGGAATAATCCTGGCCATGTTTTCCTAGCTTGGATATGAGAATATCAAGTGTCAAGAACTTCACTTGAGTACAAGTTGCACATGCTCTTCTGCTTCTCATCTTCAGATCTCATCAAGACCTGTTGCCAGGTCATCAAAGGACTGAGATTTGTCTGCTCTGATTTGTTCTTGATAAATCTATGTTGGTTGTTGTTTCTCTCCCTGTTGCTTTCCTGATACTTCAGACTGTTCCAGATTTATCCTGTGAGCTGAAGTTAAACTGCCTAATATATGATTCTTGTTTGTTTGGGGTTTTTTTGCCCTTCTTATGAATAAGGACCAGCTTTGCCCTTTTCAATAGGAGCTGCAACAGACACATTTTGATGTCTTTAGTGGTAAAGAAACAGGGAGTAATACTGTGTCTACCACACCAATACTAAAACTTTGATAAATTTAAAGTATTTGATTTCCTTTGGATAAGGAGGATGTATAACTTTATCATTTCATTTCAGCTACACCTTAAAACGTTAATAGAAAAAAAAAAACTCTTGAAGATACAGACAATTGAGAAGCTTTGTAGGTCACTGTTCATGGCTCTTATGGAGTCGTAATTTCGATTGTGTTCTTAGGTTATGATATATGTCTCAAAGGTGCCTTAATCAAGGAAGATCTTAGAAAAGCATTTGAGGGGTCTCATGTACCCAGGATTTTGATAAGCTTCGATGAAAACTTTAAACCCTGGATTTCTGATGTGTACCTTCACAGCAGCAACTGCGGATGAGAATCCTGCGGACTAAGTTTTGCAGAGCAAGTTAGTTGCCTGAGCTCCCGGCGCGGTGCAGACTCTCTTTCCAGGCAAGAGACTGACACCTTCTTCCTAAGAAGGCAATGAAACAGATGAGAGGAAGCATCCCCCAGATGTCCCTTTCACTCCCCTTCGGTGTACGTGAGCTGTGCAGACGGAGCGCACCGACGGCGGTCGGGAGATGTCTAGGAAAGCAGGTGATGCCTCCCACTCTGGGAGCTGGCGGCTCCTGACTAGAGTTGCTGCTGCTATGTTATCTCAAGGGAGGGCAGGAATTTTTATCCCATCTTGGCATCTCTACTCAATAAGCCAGAAGTTGAGTGAACAGGCCGGTAAAATGAACTACTTTCTTGCTCCCTTATGGCAGCCTGACTTGTCTGAGTCGAGGCACACTGATATATGGACTTTTGCTGCTGATGATGTGTCTGTTCTGTATCTAAATAAAGGATTTGGGTTGCCATGACAGTTTATTGGGAAGATTGAGATATTTCTGCCCTATTTCTTCATCGCTGAAGGAGAACATATACTGCAGAAAAAGGGAGTTTAAGAAAGTGTTTACAAGTATTGATCGCGCACACAGAACACGCAGAGCTCTCAGGCTGCAAGGAGTCTCGGACGGTCTCCAGTCCAATCTTCTGCTCCAAGCAGGGTCAGCCTGAGGTCCGCAGGTAGCTAAAAAAGGTGAAGGCTTAAAACAGAAAGGCACAAAGCAAGGATAATCTTTAATGCTTCTGGAGATGAACCAATGTCTCCAATGTCTGGGAAATTTTATCTAAGAAGAAACTCTATCCACAGTCAGATAATTCTAAAACTGCCTTTTTGAAAGTATTTGTAAAAATGGGTGAATCACAAACAAAAATTTTCAAATAATTCACACACAAAGAAAGACTCTGGAAAAATCTGAATATGGGATATACAGCTAGATGCATGTTTATCAGAGAGGAACATTTTTTATTTGGTCTGATTCTTAATGAAGTTAATTATTTCAGAAATTAAAAAATATTTTTGTTCGGGTATATTTGAAAACATACTTTCATCATTTTGTTTTGTAATTTTATTTTGAAAATGCCTCCTTTTTCTCTGTTTTTTTTTTCATTTGAGAAGGCTGAAAAACCTGAAAATCAAACACAGCGTATCATTTTGGGCTGTCTGACATATTTCACACAAATGTTAAATAAAAATTAACTGTGTTTCATTTTACTTCTTTTTTCCAGTTTGAATATTGAGTTGACCTGAGCTAGCCTGAATTTTTAACTGTTTTTTTTGGAGGGGGGAGGGACGGGGGAGGGATGGAGGAGAAGGGAAAGCTGGGAGGGAGGTTCAAGCATGAACTGGAATTACATCGATTACATCAGTCAACTCCAGCTAGTGGCACTAGCCCCGGTTGAAGACAGCTGGGAGTGCAGCTAGCCTGGGACTAGATCAACAGAGATTAGTGCAGTAAATAAATTAAGGACCCCAGACTGAATTATGTCAACTCACCATCCAGTTTCATTTCACGCTTCCGTTGGTGGTTGGCATCCATCCAACACCCATTCCTGCATCTAGTATTTTGCAGCGACAAGTCACTTAATCAAAAATAAAGATATAGAAACTCTCTTCAGCAGAACTCCCTTTCTCTTTATCATAGGAATTTCCTGCTCACATAGGGTAATGACACCAAATCAGAATGATTTGTCTACCAGGAATAAGCTGAACACATCCTAAACCCTTAAAATCTCATTCTGACACTGAGAATCATGTATGCATTAAATAAGATCATTAAATTAAGTGCAGCTATGTCTGTATCATCAGTCCAGTTTTCAGTTCTGTGCAAGATTACAGTAAGTTGTTTCTAGATAAATCTGTTATATATATACACATTAAATATATATGACATATATATACAAACTTTTGACATATAAGCTGTATCACTTTGAACTAAAACAGCTGAAAGAACTTCTTGATGATAACATCTTTAGCTTGGCATTGCTTAACTGAGTCAGGCCTGACAAAAGTGACACTTGTCAGTGGTACAAAGCAACTTCTGCCTTATATGATCAAATAGTTAATTAGTTAATAAAAGACAAAATCTGTGTTACACAGGAAAGATGTTGGGCAATTATTTTTTCACTGATGTGAGTCTAAGGTTAGCACCACTGAGCTATACTCATTCTAGATTTACATTGGCTTAAACAAGAATGGAATTTGTTTTGTTACTATTAATAGTACAGCAGATCTCAACGTGACAGCATTCTGTTTAGTCTAGAAAAACAAAATTACTAATGCAGCAGTCATCCTGCGTAATAGAAAACAAAAAAAAAAATCTTTCTCTCTTTCATCTTGTCCACTGAAAATAAGGTGGAAAAGCACCATAACTTTGCTTTGCTAACAGAAATGAAATAGCAATGCACATCATGATTACTCTGAGTAAAGAGAAGTCAAATACTAGATTAATCCCATAAATTTCTGAGGATTTTTTTTTCTTCGGTTGCATAATCTGGATAATATGCCAGACAGATTTGGCAAACAAAAGCATAAATAAATAAATAAATAAATAAAATAGAATTGCTTTCATTCTAATGCTTTGGGCTTGCAAAATTTTGATATTAATCTTTTAAGATTCTGAAGAGATTTTTTTATTTTCAGTCAAGGGAGGAAGGGAAAGAGACAAAATTTTGCTGAGGTAAGAAATTATTTCCTTTTAAAATTCCTTTTTTCTGTTTGGTTCCGTATGAACGACATGAAGGAACTTCCCCATCCTCAGAGTAAGAGGTGTGCAACTTCCAAATGCCAAAGGGAAACACCATGTCCCATATTTTGATTGCTGATAGAACAGTTCCAAAATTGTTTCTTCCACTGGACTTCATCCAGGATGCTGCTGCAGGTGACTAATTTTATAAATAGCTACAAATTGAGTGACTCTATAATTTACGCTAATTGGGCCTCTTTGGCGCAAAATGAAACAGATTGTACAGTGCTCCATGCAGATTAAAGGGGACCTATTATGTCATCCAAATAATTGATTTCCAGAACAGTAGAAAAAAGTATTCCATAGAAATCAAATCAGTAGGAAAGTTCCTCAACTGAGATATATCCTATCTGCAGTCTGAGAAGGAGGGCAAAAGTCTTTTAAGGCAATTGTGAGTAATTTAAAAATCTGCAAGCTCTGCAGCATTTTCTCATTAATTATTCAGTCATTAATGAAATTCTTAGGCCTCCACCAGCATCTAATTTGAAGCACCAGCTATACTTAGCACTCAGAAGCTTGGTAGTAAAACAGCTCTATCAAAGATTGGAAGCAGCTCTCCACTTCTGAGGTAACAGGGACATCCATTAATTTCAAATTCTAATTACTTCCCATGGCTCTGAACCTTCACTCTGCCTTTTGTTGTTGACAGAGCCGAGAAAATTGCTTGGAAGTGGATGCTTCCCACAGCTCCAGGAATAACTCGGTGTCGCTTCGGATGACTGTATGTTTCTGTCACAAAAAAGAGGAGACCGATCACACTGGGCAGGTGTCAGGGCAGCAGAGAGGGGCCTCACCGTAGTGGGTATTTCCATGCCAGCCCTTACCGTTCTCCAAGCTCCGAAGGAAAGAATGGCCTAAGAAAGTTTTAAGGTGACTTTTTTTTGATGCAAGATCTGTGATGGCTTAAAGATCTTGGAGATGGAGCTTCCAGAGAGGTAAAAAGATTAGAAAAAAAAAATATGGGAAAGAAACATAAACCTGCAAAAACAAACAGCAAAAGTAGACATGAAGTTAAGAATACAAGTTATTTTTTCTTTATTTCTTAGCTCTTATTCCTCTCCTTGTTATCACAAATCTGCACAGGGGTTAGGTTTAGTGTGATAGGACAAACAGGCAGAACAGTGTCAATATAAAGGATGAAATACTGCAAAAGGAGACGATATCTTGAAACTGTCTGCTAGATTTCAACCATATGTCTTCCTGCCACAAATTGTCTAACTGCTATATTTTATTGTGGTATTTTTAAAACTGCTTTGCACATGTAAAGTTGAATTTATCCTTAAAAGCTTATTTTAAAAAGGTCATTTTTTAGGATTTTTTGTTTAATGTTGTATCTTAAATGTTTTGGAGGGTCTTCTAAGCTAATAATTTAATCATGCCAACTTCAGCTGAACCCTGGAAGAGGATAAGAACTAAAAATAAGGAAAAAAAATCCCATAGAAATGGTTAAAAGATGTTGAACATATTCTGGAATAACGTATCTTGCTTTTTGTGTGACATCTAGTTTATGTGCATGCTGTTGAGAAAAAAAAATATATGGTTGATATCTTTAGACCTCCTCTGCAGCTAGTGTCGCACACTGAGTGAGTAGGGAAGTGGAAGGGGTGGCCCTTTCCAGGCAATTTCCCTTGTACAAACTTAAAAGGTGAGGAAGAAAAACGTGCTTCATAACCAGAATTATTCCTTATAGGTAACAGCATACATGCTTTGTCAGCATAACATTTAGATGGATCACCAAGCCCTAATATAGAACACAGGCTGCATTTAGGTAAACTAGAAAAGCACTTGGGTGGCAGGGGAGGAAATATAGGGCTTCAGGCGCTGGAGAACAAAAAGAGTAAAAAGCTGCATTAGCTCTGCAAATCCTGTGAGCCCAGAAATTAGTTCTTTAGGTCTGTAACATTTTAAATTTTAAAAGCTCCATCTGCCTTAAACATTAATAGTAAAAATAGGATGCAGCACTGACAAAACTGCTAATCCTGTATGGTCTTCACAAACCTACATGAACATGCAGATTGTGCAGGTATTCCCTCTGATAGATACATATACTTCTCCTCTCTCTCAGCTTATTTCTGCTAGAGGTGGCGTGAGTCAAATTACTGTCAATACACTAGACAGAGAGCATTTTATTAACCAAACATAAGTGCATGAATCCACATTGTCAACAGTAATCGTAACTGTTCTGTGGTTTTAGTAGTGACCAATATTCCTAAAACAAGAGCTAAACTTTGCAAAACCAATCTCTCAGATTATACTGACTAGCAAAAAAATGTATTGAAGAACTATTATAAAATGCCAAGGCTGGTGAGCTTTTCGTGTTTGAAGTCAGCTCAGAAAATGAACCTTTCCCTGGCATTCATTTGCTTTGTGAACTAGTTTTCACCTCCAAAAACAAAGGTATCACACTTTGGACAAGAACTACTGTGGATGCACACACATTTTAAATTTAGCATCATGATTACATCCTGGGTTATAATATTTATTTTCCATTACTCCATTATAAGAATGTACTGTCTCACAAAACACCATGGAAATTGAAGTTTTTGGAATAAAAAGCAAACATCATTCTCAGTTTTAAGCAATAAGCATATATTTACTTAACCTTCCACGCAAAATAGCTGCATATTTACGCCGTACAATCTTTGCAATGGAAATATAGATTCAAAAAATATATACTGCTGCAATTTAGCATTTGTGACTATTCTTCTTTGGAAGTATTCTATCAGTAAATTTCTTTGTTTTTTTTTTAAATGTACGCTGTAAAACATAAGGCATACAATGACATGGCTATGCCAAAAGGCAATTAGTCACACTACGTTTGCCAATTCTATCATCTAGGTTATTTTATTTCACTTGTTGATGTTTCCTAAAAGTTACAGATTATCAAGTCAATACATGCAGACATATATGCAGAACATAAGACTGTCTGACACTTAAATTTTTGACATATTGATAAATACAGATGAAGAAAAGAAGCATTAAAGCCAAATCCAATCATATATATTTTAGGAATTAATGTTAGTTGCTGAGGATTGGCATGTTAGATGGGATTTTATTGAGGCAACAATATGATATTGATATAAGATATGTATATATGGTACACACAATGAAGGAGAAACAGCCCATAAAATAGATGGTACTTTTATATGTTGTTTAGTCTCTAAAAATATGTCAGTGGGCAAACACACTGGAGCTGTGTCAGAACATCTTCCTCCCTAATGCAGATTTGTTAAAGCTCACTATCACTGTATCTAAGCATTAAGGAACAGAAAGGAATTTAGCTTGTGCAATAGCTTGCAGTCTGATACAAGAGTAAATGATGTGTCATTCTAGTGATGGCTCTATCAGATGACTTCCAAAAATGGCAGAAAGAGATTGTTTCTCTGAAGCATTTGAACATGATAAAGGAGAGTAATATTTCATTCTTAAGTGAGTTTTAATACATAGCCTTAATTCTGTTTATTGTTATATGTTATATATTATATATATATGTATATGTATATGTTATATTGTTAATGTTGTGTTTTACAAAAAGCAAAGCGCAAAATGTAATGTAATGCAGTGCTGGCAAACACATGAGCCTGAAAAAACGTCTGGGGATAGGATATTGTAAAGTAGGAGCATACACTGAAGTAAAGAGGTGACACCACTTTCCAACATTTTTCTTGTGTTACCATGGAAAGGTAGAGTGGTAAAATGAAGAAGATTCCTGACCACTCATATAAGCCTCACTGGTTACCCTAGTGAATAAAGTGACTTCAGCATCTTGCATGACACAGCGAGGCTGAACCAGTCATAGTTCATGGGGTGCTCCAGGATCCTTTGCATCCACAAGATTCAAAGTGTCTAACAAAGTAGCTTTGTTCACCAGAATAAATCAGGGATACCTATAGGTGGTGATGAAAATGAGACTTCAGAGGTACAAAAATTCAGATAAACATGTCCAAATTTAGTGAAAACTCTTTCACAGTTCTGCCCCTCAAAGGAACACATATGCAGTGACATATATATACTACATGTGTGTACAACTCATATGCATGCCAACAAGCTTATTCTAGCCAGGTACTGACTCATGCTGTTCTTTTTCAAAGGTAACCAGAGGGCTAAATTATGCCTTGTAGGCATGAACCTCTCGTGAGGCAACAGGTGCTGCGTGAACCCTGGAGGAGCTCACGAATTAGGTTTTGTGGCGGGGAACAAAGGATGAGCACAGAAATGGTGCAGCAGGTTTCCTCTCCTACGGCCAACCAAGAAGAGCAGGGCCTGGTACTGGTGCTGCTGTTCCACGTCCTCCTCTGCCCCTTGGAGGTAATGGAGGGAGAACAATTGCTGCTCTACATTTAGCACAGAGCCTGCAATTCTGCCTGTCCTTCACACAGGCTTGGCAAAATGATAAAAGAAAACAGGATCCCATGTTCTCCTCTGATTGCTAGAAAGACTCCATCCCCATCTACTATCTATAGTACTTACATAAGCTCTTATAATGCAGCGTCAGAATAGCGCTTTACTGCGTTAGAACAGATGAGATCAAGGAGAGAGATTTGCATTTGCAGAAGTAAATGGTTTGAATGACGCTTAATTCTCAGAAAAAAAAATCATTCTAGGATGCATGGAGTGTGTGGGGTCATGGCAGGGCGCAAAACTGAATTCAGATTTCCAGCTTCAGATGAGGAATATAATCAACTCCTTCCTTTACCTACTTCTAGAAGAGCAATAGTGGCTTTTGAGGGTAAGCCTACACTTGGTATGCCTGAAAATCAGTATCTGGGCATGGAAGGCAAATTAAATGTCCTTCTAGTATTTCTAGCCTCTGTTGATTATATTTTTTCTCTCTTTTTTAACAAGTGGAGAGCCCCTAACTATGAGTTAGTTCTTTAGGCCTTCAAATATAGAGAAAGCAGCTTTGGTTACTCTCAAGGTGTAAGCACACATATGTAGAAAAGTCCTCCAGCAGTCCCTTGGTTAGTTGTGGAAATTTAGTATTTTCTCTTGTTAATATGAAGTTTTAGCAGCAAAATACCAACAGAGTCATCCTCCAAAGTAGCAAAAAAAAAAGAAAAGAGGGAGATTAACTGAGCTTTGCTCAGAGTATTTCTCATTAGGCAAGTTAATACTTCATGCAGGCAAAACTTCCAGCAAACAAACAGGGGAAAAATTGCTTCCCGCACAATGGTACCAAAGGGCTTGTTTGGGATGTAACACTGGTATAGTTGAACTTCCAATTGCTATTTAATATAACAAAATGAGACTCTGGAAAGTAAAACTGTAAATTGCAATTGTTTTAATTAATTAGGAAAACAATGAGATACTAAGGGCAATATCTTTTGCTGTAAATAAAAGTAGGTACATTTGCACTACCTCAAGAATCACGAAATGTGGAATCAAAATGGGTTTTGGTGACATTATGGATGTACATTGCATCATGAAGACAAACTATATTCATGCATGAGGATTTCTACTGTAAAAACCTCTCCTGCCTAAAGCAATCTTAAGCCACAAACACAACTGATCAAATTCTCCCTTTGGTTATTGCCATGTGTATCCATAACAGACACCTCTGGCAAACCGTTGTGAAAACAGCAGTCTTCTTATGAGGGAAAATTACTGAAAGTCCCACAGAGACTGAGAACAAGAAAATGAAGAGATCAGATTCATGTTCTGTGTAGTGCAGATATGTCCAAAACTTTACAGACCTGACTAGTTTCTCCAGGAGAACTGCAGCCTCACATTTACTGAGTTTTTCAAATCCATCTTAGGGGTATAAAAAGATTACAGTGTTTCAATGACCTAATTAGCTTAAGCGCAATTCAGTTAATTTTATATGCTTAAGACAAATCTTTCATTAAAATTATTAAGCTGCTCTCCAAAACTTGCTGTACAAAACTTTCTACACTACCCATATTTTTTATATTTTTTCTAATAGAAACATACGGGAGCATAGTTATACCCTGACCAGTCTGTCACGCTGGGAAGTGATGAGTTTGGCCTCTTTCCATAGCAGATTCCCAATATTAAACTCATGCTTATCTTCTAAAACAAATCAAGAGACACTACTGAGAGACCTGCGATCTATGGCATGATGAGGGGAACTCAGACAAATGTGAAGTACAGCAGTATTTAACCCGTATTTGAAAAAGGTTATTGGCACATCAATGGCAGGAAAAGTGGAGAGAAAAAGTTGTAGCTGAAGAGATTTGTGTTGTGACTCCATTTGTTGGTCTGAAAAGACTGACAGCCAACATAGGAGAAAACAACTGTTCACCTGAGGTCCCTTTTCCAACACACATAACTTGGCTTCTTGGAGTCCACAACGCTTGCTGTCCACATTGACTCATTTTCTGTGCACATAACAGCTCTCAAAGGCATCATATGCATCATCTATAAGAAAAATGTTGTTTCTAGCTGAGCAGACATTAGATCACCACTTGAACCTATTTTTTAGCTTGGAATTGGAAATGTGCCACAGTGCACACTATGGAGTTGAGGATCAAAGTAGTACACTGAGGAGAGTGACATTGCTGAGAGGGAGAAGGTGGAGTTTCTGGAGAAGAAGAGATGCTTTTGCAGCTGGCAGAAGTAACATGGAAAGGAATGCTCTTTTCTTTCTTTACTAGAAGATGGTCCAAATTTTCCATCCCGCTATGGACTTCTGCATAGTTGTCTGTAGCTTAACAGGGATTATTTGGGTGGGAGAGGGAAGGGAGTTGCTCACCTTCAGCTTCAAATATTTCAATATTGCACTTTGCACGAAGAAAGTCTGTAAATGTTACATAGAGAGCACAGAATATCATACCTGCCCCCTCAAGAAATCTCTTTAGGTGGAATTTTAACAAATACTATCCATACTGTGCGCTCTACCGAGTTCGTGGTCTATGCTGATGTAGTTTGCAAGGCAAGTCACCTTTTGGGATCTGCCTCTTCTGAAGTAAAAGTGGCTCCCAGTAAATCAAACTGGCGGCTGAGATTAGCTAAAACACTTTTAGGAAGCCACGGGGTGCATTCTTTTGCGCAACACGTTTTCCACTACTATCACTCAAAGTCACAGTATATTGAACTCCAGGATCAAGGGGCAGATCTCATCCAGGTCCCCTGGCTGGAGAGAAAGGACACCTGCGGTGACTGTGCTTTGCTCCTAAGGGATGGGTTACGAGTTATTTTCAGATGTGACTTTTCTCAAGCTGCTCTTTTATAACTTGAAATCATCCAAGCCCCAAAATAATGAAGAGGAATATAAGGGAAAAAAAAAGAAAAAAAAAAGAAAAAAGTACAAAGAAACCTTAGTTGTGTCCTAATGGAAGGGGGAGGAACGGAGTAAGTAAGAACTTTCTGAACACTCACTTTTGGTCAAACAAAGTAAGCAATAAAACATATTAAATGGAAAGCACTCTGGACTGTTCTTCTGTGTCTTCTTTCTTCAACAGTAATATTTGCCTTGGTAATTCACTGAAAGCATTCAAACTCTCTCTTTTAAGGAACACTCTATGGTATGTAGGTCAGTCTCGCCAGTGATTCTTTTTCTATGCATTTCTCAGGAGATGGCTGGGGTTTTTTTCCCTTTCACTTTATACTTAAGAGGACAATGCTTTACAGATTCATATTCTGAAAGACGTGGTAATTCACAAATAAATCAACAAAAATGAGAATAAAAAAAAAAATGCTCTGTGAGGTTCAAATATAAAAGCAAGAGAAAAAGCTGACTTGTTTTTGTTTTAGCAGCACACTGACTACCATAATAAAAAGAAAAGAAATAATATTGTCAGGAGGATAAAGAGGCTTTTATGGGACTTCAAGAAAATTAATTGTATCAGTTTAGCAGTGCTGAATACCTAATAATGGTGAGCAGCTGAGAGTGACTCAGCATTGCATCAAGTATCTCAGGAAGTGTTTCTGTTCAACATAAGAACCAGATTGTAACTTTGGGGTGATTGGCAGTGAGTAAGAAACATGTAAGATGCTAGGAGATTGAGTCATTTTTGTTGTTTTTCTCCAAGAGACAGCAAAAGAAATAATTCAAGAGAATAGCCTAGGCAGATTCTCAAATAGCAAACAATCGTTTTTAAACCTTCAGGTGATTTTTTGAGATCCCATGCCCCTTTTGCTTGCCCCATTTTATTTCCAGGCGGTAATTAGCCATCTCCAGCATCCCATCCCAGAGCTTGCCCACAGACCTGCATGTTGCTGGTGCTGTTTCTGATGCCACCAGGAAAGTTCTTCCTGGCTCAGGGCTGCTGTGGACGAGGTGGTTACGATTGCTTGAATACTGCTGACTCCCCAGGGTTGTGTTTGTCCTGATAACCAAATGTGACTTCTACAAAAAATGGGGTTTGCTTTTTTGTCCCCTTTTTACCCTCTGCTACAGCCAGGTGCTGCACTCTTTTGCTTACCAGGTATTGCTACTGTCTATCAGTGAACTGCCTATTCCCCCACCCAAAAAAAAAAAAAAGTGGAATGAGAAAGAAGCAATAATTTAATCAGGAAAAAAAAAAGGAAAAAAAAAAAAACCCAACTCCTTCCTCTGGAGTTTGGTCTGGTCTCTGAGAAACAGTATCTCCTGGGAGGTTGCTGGGAGGCCTCCACACAAAGAAATCCAGCAATGAAAAAGCAAACAAACACACATTTCATTTAGGAAATGTTCAGATGTTCAAGGCTATGGTTCTTCGATTTTTTTCAAATGTCATTTAATTCGTATCTTTTCCAAGATTACAAAGAAAAGCAGGGGCGCATCATTCACTACAATTTGACCTGAATCAATGCAACTCTTATTTATAAAGTCCAGCTTAATAACAAACACACTAATCTGATTTCTGAGAGGTGTGTTATTCTACAAAAATTAGAGGGAGCACCTGCATATACTGTACTGTACATTGTAATTTTTGAAAAGAGCATCAAGCCATGATTAAAATCAATTTAAAGCATGAAGTAAATATTTACATATATTCATAAGTAATTATTGTATCCAATACAGTCTTCTAGACACAAAAACCATGGCACATTATTGTGGAAGAAAAATAAGCAGCTCATCTCTGTGTAAGTATACTGTAATACGTATTAACAGAAGTACCAACTCTAGCATATTCATACAAGTTTTAATGTAAAAGGAAATAGTCAATATAAAATGGCCCAGGAACTTAAATCTCTTAGCAGTGTCAGAATACCAGACTTCTTTGACAAGTATTTATTTGTGCAGTTTGCATTGAGCATTGCAAATAGCCTATCCAACTTGCTTTAATAATTACTCCTTTAATGCCTAGGAACACTCTTTATGCGGTACTCCTGAGCAGAGTACATGCTCATTCCTTACATTCAGCCTCAGATCACTACTCATATGTCCATCTATATTATTTACTTAGCAGAGGTCTCATGTTCCCACAGTTAGGCATGCCTTCTGTGGGCAGACAGACTGCAGTGAGCTGAGATTTGGAAGACTTACCAGCAGTTCCTATAAATTGCTCTCATCATGAGCAATATAGGAAAGCTTATGGAGAACTTTTTTGGCCTTTCTAGATTTTCTTCTGTGTGCCTTCAATTACAGTTTTCATTCTATTGCTCTTCCTACTTCTAGTAAGTTCTTGTCCTAGCAAAAGAGCAAGATTTATTTTTCTCTATTAAAAAAAGATAAGTTTTTGTAGAATCATAGAATCATTGTGGTTGGAAAAGACCTTTGAGATCATTGAGTCCACCCATAAGTCCCTCCACACATACCTGCTAAACCATGTCCCTAGGCACCTCACCTACACGTTTCTTGAACACTGCCAGGGACGGTGACTCCATCACTTCCCTGGGCAGCCTGTTTCAATGCTTGACTACTCTATCTGTGTAGAATTTTTTCTTCATATCCAACCTGAACCTCCCCTGGTTCAACCTGAGGCCATTTCCTCTTGTCTTACCCATCATTATTCTAGAAAAGAGATCGAAACCTGCCTCACCACAACCTCCTTTCAGGTAGTTCTAGAGAGCAATAAGGCCTCCCCTGAGCCTCCTCTTCTCCAGACTAAATAACTCCCGCTGTTCCTCATCAGGTCTGTGCTCCAGCCCCTTCACCAGCTTCGCTGCCCTTCTTTGGACGCACTCCAGCACCTCAAGGTCCTTCTTGTAGGGAGAGTCCCAAAACTGAACGTAGTATTCGAGGTGCAGCCTCACCAGTGCCGAGTACAGGGGGACAATCCCTTTCCTCGTCCTGCTGGCTACACTGTTCCTGATACCAGCCAGGAGGTCGTTGGCCTTCTTGGCCACACTGCTGGCTCATGTTCAGCTGTCTGTCAGCCAGATCCTTTTCTGCTGTGCAACTCTCCAGCCACTCTGCCCCAAGTCTGTAGTGTTGCATGGGGTTGTTTTGGCTTCATGAGAGCCATGCCAGACACTCGAAAGAATGGCAAAAGGTGTACGGAAGGATTTTTGCTCACTGCTTTTCTCTGGCTGTTTAGCTGCGCCAGCTCTGTCTCCTGCATGTTCACATCACTGCTTCTTTGCAGCACCAACCCTGCCTTGCTGTCAGTGATGCAGTGACTGCTGTTCCCCTCTTCTCCCACCTTCTCAGACACTAAGGCTGCCAGAGCACCTGGCTACAGAGATCCAGCTAAAAGGAAATATCAGCTCCTGAACCCCTAATATAATCCTCTGATGAAAAAAAAAATTGCTAATTGAAGTCCAACAAGAGCTACATAACATATCTCTAGCTGACAGGGGGTTTTATGCCAGTGTGGCTACTCCACCTCATACTTTGAGAAGCTATCGCATGCTGTCAGCACCGGCTGATTTCCAGTTGGTGTTTGGGAAAGTAG
>JAWLRI010000505.1:3596722-3623117 GCA_034781795.1 Crypturellus tataupa
CACCAACCCTGCCTTGCTGTCAGTGATGCAGTGACTGCTGTTCCCCTCTTCTCCCACCTTCTCAGACACTAAGGCTGTCAGAGCACCTGGCTACAGAGATCCAGCTAAAAGGAAATATCAGCTCCTGAAGCCTTAATATAATCCTCTGATGAAAAAAAAATTGCTAATTGAAGGCCAACAAGAGCTACATAACATATCTCTAGCTGACAGGGGATTTTATGCCAGTGTGGTTACTCCACCTCATACTTTGAGAAGCTATCGCATGCTGTCAGCACCGGCTGATTTCCAGTTGGTGTTTGGGAAAGTAGCCCTTTTGAGTTGAATCTACAAACATTTTCCCTGATGGAGTTCTTTTTTTTTTGGTTACATTTTCATTTCTGGAGAGGTAAAGCAAGTGAAAATTGGTATCCCATGCTTAACATCTGCAGTCATGCTGAACTGAAAAGCTCTCTTGAAGTGCAGCTTACTGTGAGGCAATGAACATGCTCCATTACTACCGCCTGTAAGCCCATTGGCAAACAATCCTGACACTCTCCGATGACGAATCGTTAATCAGATCGCTGGATAATCATTCCTGAGCTGCTCTGAGCTGTGTGAGTCATATCACTGTGAGTACAGCAAGTGTGGTAGCAAAAATTGGTGCCCATTCTTGATGCTCTGAGTCAATGTTCGCTTCCCTCACCTGCACGCCTCCCTTCCCAAGCGGAGCAGTGGATATCCACACTGCACAGATGCAGTTCCAAGCAAGGCTTCACCCAGATCGTAGCAGAACACCCTTGTGTGTGGGTGCTTGAATGCAGCTATAAATACAGGCACTGCGCTCAGCAGCCATATCTTCTGTTCCGTATCAAATTACTAGGGTTTGTCCAAATATGATGTCTTCAAGAGCCTAGACTTGCCCTAACCAGTCTCTTCAGTTCTTCAAAACACTGCAGGAAGGTGGAATGGGTCCATCCTACAAGGCACTCCAATACACCATAAATTAAATTTATTTTGCATCCTGAGTTGAACCTCATTGTGATTTTCCAGTCTTCAGTGTCTTCCAATAGTCTGAACACAGATGCCTCTGGAGCTCTTTGCACGATTCTGGCAGATGTTGAGGGTGTCCCCGCTGCATCCCAAACATCCTGCTTCCTTGCTGTTGAGGTTGCAAATGTTCAGGTGTTGCATAATATCAAATAATATCAAATTTTCAAAAGTGTCGTCTCTTCTTAGTCTATAAAATAATTACAATGGGGAAGTAATATGCTAGGGAACCAGAGACGGTAGATACCTGGTTCCTGGTTACAAGCACAAGTGATACTTGTCGTGATCAGGATAGGTCCTGACTCCAAAAACAAGGTTGCAGAGGGCAGCTAAAGGTAAAACCTATCTACAGAGAATAGGTAGTGCTTGACACTGGTCAGATAAGTAAGCACCCCATCCATTATGCATGCTGGTCACCCATAATGGATGGGGAAAAAGGACCCACATTCCAGGAACCCTGAGCAATGGCAGGATACTTATACACGGTGGGAATCCCATACAGAGAAGTAGGAAAATATTCAGGAGGGATTTCATCTGAGCTGTGAAAATCTGAGCCAGCAGCAGAAGAAATGCTCAGGGTAGCGCAAAAATGAAATCAGTCACACTGCTGCACAGCATCTGCACCACTTTGTGAGGACAAGCACACCAGCAGGAAAAGGCACACACACAATATGCACAGGAAAGTCCTGAACTCTCTCACACAGCCTATTCCATGCTTGTTAAAGCCTGTGCAGTATCATGGCTTGCTATATGCCTACTTTGCTGGAAAAAAAAAATATATTTATATATATTCATATTTAAGGTTGCCCTGCGTGACAGATACAGCGACCAAAGCCTCATCAATGATGGATTATTTCGTTCAGGTGATGCTGGCAACCTAAAGCAAATGCCTGACTATGTGACAATCCTGTGGTCCTTGGAGAAGCACTGCAAGTTCAGTCAAGGAGTGCAAGAAGTACTTGCCACAAGCTGACAAGAGACATTCTCAAGAACAAAATAAGAAAGCAAGCTAAGGGCCTTCCCAGAGGCAATGCAACTGCCAAAAAAATGGTGAGAAGAATGAGAAGAAACTAAGATATAGTAATGCCCTTTTGATCAGAGATATGAGTAATTCACCCTTATGTCCTCCCCAGCTTTTTCAGAGCCTTTACCAGGCTGCAGCACTTCTTTATTTCCCCCTTTGCCCATATCCTTTTTTTTTTCTCATATTGGCATTGCATCTTTCATTCTCACTGGTTACTTTATCTTCATGCTCACTGGCTACTTTTTGTCCTAAACTCATGTTAATGTACAAAAATTAAGCCCTAAAATACATAGGCCATAAGCTATTGCAATGGAAAACTTGGTGATGTCCTTCCCCAGGCAGAAAGCAGGTGGATTTAGTTTGAACTGAATGTTTTATTAATCAGCCAAGACCAAAGTAGAAAGCTGAATAATGTTTTGGACTTAGACATGAATTTATTTTCCAATAGTCCTCAAACTCCAAGTAAATAAGAAGAATCAAACCACTTCAGTTCAAACTTTCCAAATAAAATCACTTTTGGACAGAAATCGGGTCTGGAAAGTAAAAAAGTTTCAGAATGCTATTAGCTATGAAAAGGAGGATATTGGAATATAGACATGATGTACCCTCTGCACTGTGACCTTAATAAGATGTTTTGGCGCCCAGAGCAAGATGGCATCAGTCTTTCACATCCTTAAGTGTGAGTGCACATCCGTATGAGCTTCTGTGTCTCAGCCTCACTGAATTCTTGAGAGCTCAGCAAGGGTCTATCAGTTGTTATGCACGTAACCTACAGGTGAGCACTGTTGCAATTCCACCGTCAATCACACACACTGCAGCGTAACCCATTAAATTGCCCTTTCTGGGCTGCGGCCAACACTTTCCCTGGAAGTGATGGGCACAGTAAAACTGCGGAGAAGCAGGGGAGCACCCAGCAGCACCCCTCTACCCCTACCTCTTGGCAGCTGCATCTTCCTCCTTCCCTCAGCCTCCTCCTTCCTGCAGGCCTAGCGGTGAGGAGCACCTTCCTGCAGCACCTGAACAGCTGGCAAGAAGGTGGCTGCGGAGACCAGCAGTGTAGATCCATGCATGTGCATCTGTGCTCTGCTTGGGGCCACTGCTGGTAGGCAGCAGACCAGGGAGATCAGAGGACATCAGGTGATTTATCTTTCCTTTCTGCTATTTTTGCTACTCTTTTCTCTCTTGTTACTGCAAACTATGAACCCTTCAGCCAAAACTGAATTTCAGCTGCCTCTGTAGTGAAACCTAGAGGCTGGATAACAGAAACTGTAGCAGAAGTTTGAAAGAGGGGCTCAGAGAAGAACACTGTGATCAGATCTGGAACAGGAGTGACTCAGGTAAGCTGAAAGTAGTTTCTCATATCCATATGTTTTCTCTTAACAGTGATATTGTACCTGTATTTATTTTTTTGACCACTGAGAGGAAGAAATCTCAAGTGTAATTTTTCAGCTCATGCTCTTTCTTCTGTCTTTCCTTCTTGAAGAAATAAAACTTTAACACAGCTGCCACCTTCATTTTCTTTCAATACAGAATGAATCCATTATTAAATGCCATAAAAAACACCCATAGGAGGTCAGCTGAACATCACGTTCAGAACTTGTGTGTGTGTGTTTTGGCTCCCAGGATAGTTTGGCTCACTAGTGCTTATGAGAACACATCAGAGAGTTAAATTTATTACGCAATTCCTTTTTTTTTTTTCCTTATACAAGTAATTTTTAAAGGCTTTAATAATGAGCAGCTATGGATCATTTCCTCCTGAATAACATGTTCTCTTTACCCTTGATAAACCTGTATTTTTTTTCACCACACCAGCTGATTGTGCCTCCTGCTGTAATGAGTCACCGCGAAGCCTTGTCAGCCCCGCTGCAGCCTGGCGCACGGTGCGGTGTCACGCAGGAGGCTGAAGAAGCCCAGCTAACGTGCTGCAGCCCAACGTGTCTGCACGGAAAACGTGTTAACCCACTGCTTACAGAGAGAGCCTTGAGGGATAGCAGGGATGGCTTGCGTAGAGCTGGGAAGGGAGAGTACATAACGGAAAAATAAAAAGAAACCCTTCTGGTAAACAAGAACTAGACTTATTTCTAATACTCTTATGCATAAAGCTAATTTTCAAATGTCTCTATCATTGAAATATAGCCAAAATGCAGCAGGACTTTTGGATATTTTCTATAGGAATAGCAGAACAATCTTTTAAATAGATGTTGCTATTCAGTTGTTCCGGATCCATAGCTGCCTTTGGCACAACATTTGAAGTAAAAAAAATCAGACTAAGAACATTCTGTTAAAGAAATACACTACTTGTTCAAAAGATCTAGTTACCTTAATGCCAGCTGTGTCTCTTGCAATCAAATGCCCTAAATGCCAATGCATTTAGAACAGGTCTCCCACAGATCACCAAGTGTTGTCACAAAGTTTGTCTTCTGCCAGTCACAAGCATTGGATAAGTAAGTAGTTTATTTCTAAAATAATTAATCTTTTGAAGAAAGCAAACATAACAGACCCACATGCTTCCCCTTTGTCATTACTGGTCAGGTTGACAATGCTGAAACTCCCAGTGTATTTTTTCAGGAATTTATTTTTTCAGTGATTTTAGTAGGGTTGTTATTAAGAAACATATTAAAAGAGATAATATTGTTGGGGAACATGTTAAAAAATATTTTTTCTGCTGTTTGTGTGAAGAAGGTGACTGGTATTTTGTACTTACTTCTAAGTGCAGTCGAAGGCTGTGTCAAGAATTTCTGGCTGTACTTTATTTGACTGTCCTCCACAGATAAGGAGACTCTTAATTCTTAGTGGGCCCGGATGGAGCAGCTGATGGAGCTTAGAGAGCCACAGATAAAGGGAGGATTGCTGTCGGATGAGACAAGGAGTCAAGGTGAAACAGAATCTGTTTCTCCTTGCCTTTCTGGGCATTTGTGATCTCTTGCTATGAAACGGCAGAAAGAAGCATGTCCGCCTTCCTCTTGCCCCCCTTTCTTTAATAAAAAGGTCTTACTGAAAGCTCGCAGAGACAAGAAGAGCTCCATTTTAGATACAGAGGTGGAATTTTTTTTCCTTGTGAGTATGACAGATGGAAAATATTTCCGAGGGAAGTCTGCAAAAGTGGCGGCCAAGAACCCCATATGTAAATGCACTTGGCAAATGAGCACGAGAAAAATAAACCCTCTGCCTCCTCCTTGAGGATTGCTTTATTCCATACCTCTCTGAGCATGTGACGTGTTTCCTTATTTTGGCAAGTCTCACGGCAAGCCCAGGACTTGCAATTGGATCTGCACAGAGCACACCTGAATCCCAGTGGTAGCTCACCAGGGATGGGACCTGGCTGCTCAGACTGATTCCATATTTTTACTACTCCAGAAGACACAGAAAGTAATTTCTGTACATTGATGTACAATCAAACCATTTATTATGTCATTATTTAGTACTTACACTGTGCTAGCACCTAAGGGTCAGGACCTGCATATCCTGGTGATTTCCAAAGGTTCCTGCAACATTAGCAGGATGTTCCTGTACCTTAGGTTACCTTCTTAATCAAAATCTATAATCAAAGGCAGAGCTATCTATCTCACCGACTTTAAAGTTCTGATGAATAGAATGAAAAAATTGCATTCACCACTGATCAAAAATTCAATCAGTGGAAATTATTGTAGATCTGTTTAAAGCCACCTCATCATGTAGTGTCACAACACAAATGCACCATGCTTTCATAGTCTGGCATGAGATTTTGATGTCTGAGTTGTTAAAGCATAAGATATTCCTCCAGGATATTAGTCATGGATTAATTTGTTTTTCTTCCCATCTTCAGGTTGCCATTAAGGTGGCCAAAACATCTTTATTTCCTGTCTTCCTTCTCCCTTCTGCTCTTTGTTAATGAAAGGGACACTCTTCTCTTTTGTTCCAGGGATGGAGATAGAAAGATGTCAGGAAGATTTTACCATCTCATTTCTTTGTGCATTATATGAGAACTGGAGGTTTCATGTGATCTATCCCTTTCTCCTTCTTGATATCTAGAAAGAAGAGAACACAAACTTTTATTTCATAGTATTGCCTTGAATGTCATTTTGACCAGAAGGGGGACAAAAAGAGTCATCTTAAATTCACCTTTTGATGGAAAGTGCAGACAAGATCTATAAGTGGCCAAGGGGAAAAACAAAACCAGAAATTGCCAGTTGTACTCATTAAATAGACATACACACACACACTCACATACACCCAGAATCCTAAATGTACATTACGGCAATTCTTTCATCTCATCTGAGTAGCAAGTTAGAAATCCAGTTTTAATTAGACAGACTTGCTGTTCTTCGCAAAAGTATAGTTTAACTGGTATATATCTGGGATATATGCATGAAAGTGGCATTATCTATACCTCATCTTATACATTTGTTTTCTCATGACTCTCTTACTTGAAGTAATTGTGTTGGCACCTAGCAAATACAAGAGAGGATACTTTGAATTTGGATGGGGTATGAGAAATTATTATCCTCCATCCAATTTCCCATAACAGCTCCAAGGGCAGGCCAAGGAATAATTTCCAAAAGCTATCATAACTTACAGTAAGTGCAAGCCATCTTGATAGAAGATGACTGTTTTAGTAATAAAATAGATCACAGATATTTTAATGAAAAATCTTCCATGTAACATTTCTCTAAGAAAAAATCATCAGATTCCTAAGAATCCTAAGCAGAATCTTTTTTTACACTTGATGTGTTTCCTTTCTTTGCTAGGAAATCCTAACATCAGAACGCATATTTTCAACTGTTATTTTACCTTACATAGGAACATAATTATGGCCACTCTGAACAAAAACTAAAAATATATCTAACCTCAGATCTTGTTTTAACAGTGGTCAATTGTAGATTTCTAGGAAAGAGTTTCCAAATGAAACAAGCATTCAAGGATCTGCCTGAAGATTAGACTCCCAATTTGCAATAGTTTGCAAGTCCAGGATTTCCTGAGCTAAAAATCTTTGTGTCTTTGTGTTTAACAATCCTTCAGGCATTTTTCTCCCATGAAATGTGTCCATTTGTTTTGAAATCCAGTGGCTGATTTTTAAACCCAAAGTTTTATCAGTGGTGATCAGGGGAGAGTATCAAAACTGGTCTGTTCCCATATATATAATTTAAAAACGTGTCAAAGAAAGTAAAACATATGAGCTTCTTTTGCAGAATATGTGCTTAAACTGAAATTAAAATGCAAAAATGAGTATCTGAGCTGCTAGAAGGGAAAATTATACAGGACAGCCAGTTCTAATTATTAGTATAATAGTTGCTTATCTAACCTTGGATAGCAAAAGCAGACCATATTCTCTAAAACAGACACACTTTTGTAATGTGCAATCACTAGAGAGATGTGTTTTTTAATTACCAGGAGACAAAATGACCTCGGTTTTACATATCCTCTGAAAAACAGTACACATAATTATGCTAAGATAATTATTCACTATGGGCCCAGGAATCTGACACCTACTGAATCACCCACATCATTTTCTTGTAGTGCCCACATTTTCCTTTGAGATGCCAATCTAGAGGCTTGATCTCACTATCATTAACAGAATGGGAATGGTTTATGATAACTTTAAAGGGGGAGTTAAGCAGGATCTATCTTTTAATCAGAATCAGAATTTGGTCAAACACATCGCCATAAAACAAGTAAAGGCAAGAATTAAGTGTTAACTCGTTGAAAACATCCATACGCATGCCCATATTCCAGGGCACCCAGTAAAAAACAAGGTAACAAGGCACAAGATTCACATGGGGCGTTTAGTGTTCTTGAAGTTTCATTTATTTATTTTGGTGTGACTGATTTGCTTGTCCCTCTCTGTCCCTCTTAAATTGAAGAATGTGTCAATCGCAAAGCCCAGGGGACATCCCTGCAGATCTGGAAATGATCTGTGAAATGGCCATTGGTGCACAAGGGAAGGGAAAAAGGTACTGGCCAGGAAATTAGAATTGTTTTAGTTTAGCACTTTATTCAATCCACCAAGCAGTTCTTCTCATATGGACTTAATTACACAGTCAAAAGCTTTTGCGGGGTGGTGGGGGGGAAGTGTTCGACTTCATTTCTTTAATTCATATCTGGGAAACAGCCGGACATTTCAGGAAAGTTATTTATTATTGGTACTAAGTGTTAGCAGAGGTATGCTCACATCACCAGAACACCAGATGTGGGCAATTTTTTTTAGGTGAGTGTATAAGCACATTAGCACACAATCTTACAGCTGCCTTCCTGCAAGAATACTTGGAAATTACCCTCAACAAATGAAATGTCCATGAAAAACTTACCCTAGAAGTTAATTAGCATTTGGACTGCCAGTTTTAAATTAAAATTAGCAAGTTTTATTTGTTTGTACAATCCAGACAGAAGGTCTCTGTCTCAGCCTAGAATAGGGAGCAGCAAAATACAGAGCATACCAGAATAGATATGTACTCTAAAAGACATTAGACCTAGATAGCTTCACATATGTTATCTCTACTAAGGATCAGTATATAAATTCAAGTCATCTTCCTGAAAGAGACTGTACTGCAAAATGATTCTAATCTCACATATAATCAGCTTGTGCATTAAAAAAAAATAGCTATTATTAACTTGGATTGTGTTTTGAAAAGCTTTGATGAAAAACAATTTTTCTAATTTAGGCAATTTTTAGTAGGTTTCTTATGCATATCCAATAATAGACAATACAAATTTCTAAAGCCCAGGAATGCTTTTGCTTCCTAGATCACCAAAAGAAAACAACACATTGCTGAGCTTGGAAAATATAGCATGCAAGGAGAAGGAAAAAAAATAAGATAGTCCTGGAATTTAACCATATTACTAGATAAAGGATTCAATGACTCACTGAGAAGCATTAGGAAAGCATAAACATCCTTGTATAGATATGACTAGTGTTAAATTTAATTTATTGTATCTTAGCTACTTCACTCCCAAAATACACTTCCTTTTCCCTAAGATAAGGATATTGCTTTCCTTTCCACGTTTCTAATGTACATTGAGCTTTTACAATTATTTGTTATAAGAAGACAAAAAAAATTGCGTGTAAGAGAACCAGAAAACATGCAATATTTTATAGGTTAATTTGTTATAAAACGCAGAAACTCCGTAACACATAGGCCTTGTTGCTCCTCTCCATATCGCTAAAAATAATATTTTTTACAGTGCAGCTTAACCCACCATCATTTGCACACTATGTATTTAGGCGAGAGCTAAGGTCCAGGGTGCAATAGCCCCCAGGTGTCACTCTCAGATTTGACAAGGCTGCTGTCCTGCACCTTGTGGCATGGCTGGGATCACGCAGCTGCTCGGGCCTCTGCCGAGCAGGCATACGTGTACCCTGGATTTGCACAAAAGGCAGGAGACGTGGAATGGTATGAGCATTTGGCAGGTGAATGCTGCTCTTACTACCTAAATAGGGATCAGGCATAGGATTCATCTTGCTGATTTTGCACGTCTATAGTGTAGACGGGTCTGAATAAGTCACCTTGGGCTCCTTCTATAGACAGAGGCACTTTTAGATCGATTTAATTTGCCTTATCTAAATGAGTCTTACAAGTCAAGCTCTAGTCGTGCTTATTTTTCTCCCATTGACAATAAAAAATACCTAGCGCGACCAGCTCACCTGCAGACATCTGCATCACAGACCTCTAAGTAAAACAATCCTAGCACAAATCTCTTACTACAGTCAACATTAGCAAAAACCCAGAGAGGGTTATGACCACCTCCCCCGCACCGATACTGTTTGAGCTGTGACCATATGCCCCTAAAGCAACGGAGATGCTTTCCAACAGGATACCTCCTTTTCGCGAGGGAAATACAGCACTTTGCTCGGGTGGGTGCAAGTCTACATGGTTATTGCTTGGCGTGCCTGATTAAAGGGTGACAGCTGGAGAAGGCTGTTGCTAAGAGCAGGCCTTGCACAGGATCTCTTAAAAGGCAGGAGCCATTTGAAAGGTTTACAAAAATAAAGACAGAGATGGATGCATGTTGCGCATCATAGGTACCGTGCTTTTTTCATTCTCATGTTAAAATACCACACAATTTTCTCTCAGGAAGATCTGTCCTTCAAGGGGAATCCCTCAGCCCCACCACAGGTCTCTCAGGGCAGGGGAGAGGAGGGAGAGGACTCAATGAGCCCCCAAATGAGCCGTCATGTAATAGTCTGTTCTCGCCTGCTCTGAGACAGGTGAGACGTAAAAGAAAAAATGTGAATATCTTTATTAGCCTTGTTTCAGTTAGTGAGGTTGTCTGCATTGCAGGATACCAGATTTTATTCAGAGTTTTGCTGAAGTTTTAAATTACATTCAAATATCTAACATGCCAGCAAGAGAAGCACCAAAAAATTCAAACCATGTTCGAAAGACTTTACCCTCACTTCAAATTCAGGCTCCCTCCGCCAAAAAAAGAACTCCTCAAAAAATTGCAGAGAAGTGTAGAATATTTTACTTATATGCAAAAATCTTCCAAAGCTATTAATTCATTAAAACATCCCTTTTCTGGAAATATTAAAATATTACAGACTAAACACAGAAAATCAAATCTCCCCAGCATTTCATGAAGGAAAAAAAATACATAAGCAAACAAGTATATATACAAAAATATGTAGAGCTTATTTTCCTTGCATATAGTGCTGCACTTCATAACAGCAGAGAGATATTAGCACCCAGCAGATGTGTCGTGTATTTATTCCTCATAAAAAGTTCCTAAAACATTTGCCTGAGATTCATAGTATCTGGCTGCAGCCAGCTTGTTTTGAATCAGATTAGTCCACATAATTTTCTGTTCATGTTATGCACAGCTAGTTGAGGTGGAAAGGTATCAGCTGAGCGCAGGCAAACAAGACCCAGAGCCTCCTGAAGAGCATGTACAAGCTATGTCCTTCCCGCCTTGTGTCATTCCAACACCCAGCGTATAAATATAACTCTGAGTGACGTTAGCGAATGTGTAAATGTGCAGTAAATTTGGGGATATTAAAGCAGCCCCAACCTACCATCCCAGGAAAATCTGTGCGTGTGTGCATTAATGGGTATTTATCATTTCCTGAGCTCCACGCTGGCAGCCAGCCAGCAGAGTGTGTACATTGAAATTAGAATAGATTGGGAGTCAGGACTTTGTTCCAAATTGATCTGGATGACGATAGCAATTCTGAGAGCAGCTCCACTTTTTTTAAAGGTTCATTGTATGCTTCTAAAAGGGAGGAGAAGAAACATTTAGGGAAAAAAAAAACAGGAAGTATGTCTAAGTCTGGGATACATTCCTTTTTTTCGTATTTGATTTAGCAAACATCATTGTTTTGTTTTCATCAACATAAGAGCTAGAGCTCACTAACATCATGTGCAGAAATGCATGGAATAGACATGAAGAAAATGCTATTTCTAAGCACCGGATAATTATCTAGAGATTTTTTCCTAATGTATGTGCTTGTGGTTTAAAGAACAAGGTATTTCATCTGACTTCATCAGTTTGTGTCAATTCCAGAAAGGACCAAAAATACGTACGAGTGCTAAAGAGCATAGTCCAGATTTATAATATGGTTAATAAGTCCTTAGCTGTCAGTTTACTGTTGAGTTTTACGCTATCCTTACAAATGGTGGATTAGCATACAACCCCATTTTTTTCCTGTAAAATTCAATGTCTACTGTGTTTATCAGCACTTTTGTAAATGTCTGTGCTATTTTCTGTTGTTTGCACTCGTATGTAAAATGATTTGTGGTGTGGTAAGTCAAAAGCAATAAAGATGTCAAATATCGACATTAATTTCATTAAGTTACCAGAAGTGCTGACAATTCCTTGCACTTTTAATGCTTGCCAGAAGCACAGACCAGGCACAGAGTCCACCAAGCATTAGAAGACTCAGGGAGTAAGTGCTTAAAAAAAAAGAAAAAAAAAAAAGAAAATTCTCTAATAGGATAAAAAAATATAACTCCTGAGATGACACACTGTCAAATAATTACAGCAGGAACTGACCTTGTGCCACTACTTTTTATTCCTTATGACTCAGTCAGTATACAAGATCAAATAAAACTAACTGGCATAATCCTGTTTTGACCAAGTGCCAGAACTCCAAATACATTTACCATCTCCAGTTTTACTCCTAAATTGCTGTCTTTACCTTTCCTGGACAATCATCAACCATCTCACATTTTAAAAGATATGATGGGAGGAGGATGACTGCCACTCTGAAGGCTGAATGCACAAAGTTACACTTCTGTTCTGACTATCGACAGCAAGATAGTTCACGGTATGTCCAAGCCACTTCCCAAGGACCTCTCAAGAACCATATTGCCAGTTAGGACTAACTAATCTGAACATCTGCTTGCCAAAGGAAATGTACTCAGTTCATTTAGTGATGTCTTTGGCCAGCCTTTGATATAACTCACGCTAAGTTATATCTTTCTCAAATGTAGAAAACTTCTGCAGGGCTGGATTCTTATTTTTTAGAGTAATGTTTTTAACATATAGTTATATGGCTATAGAGCCATACAATTTCTTGCTACCAGAGAAAAATAAAATTTGGAGAAAGTTACATTTTATTTTTATTTGTAAAACTCTTTATTAAGTACTAAAGCGACTAGTTTTTTTTCCAATATCCTTTGGAGCACCAAAAGTCAGTGAGCACCAAAAAGTCTCCCAGTCAGAAGAATCTGGTATTTCACTTGCTGATAGTACCAAGAAGGAGATCAGACTTACACATTTAAAGCCAGGCAAGGTCTCCTCTTTGGCTCTGGAACTACAGCTCCAGGATCCAAGCAATTCCTGGTAAATAGCTGCCTCCCACCTGGAATGCTCTTCAGCGTGGGCAACTGCCTCCCACTGGCACCCAGCTTCCCTTCCCGCTTGAGGCTCTCAAATGCTCAGTCTTTGACCTGGCTCCCCTTGCAGCTGCCCAGGAGCAGACCTAGAAGCTCCATGAGGATGTGATAGAACTTGGAGCTGTATTAATGCCTGGCTCAGATTGCCCCAGTTTCCAAAAACGATTTGGCCAGTCTGAAGAGAACAGTGCGGGAGAGCATAATATTCTCTTTTTCTTCTGTCCTTCCATGCTAAACCACAAACTGCAAAGGTCCTCTGACTGCTCTGAAATCTTCAGAGGGGAATTTCATATGAAAGAAACAGAAAACGATGCTGAGGAGACATCACAGCTTCTCCTTCGAGCAGGTGTAGTTGTACGCGAAAAGCTCAAGAGCGCCCTGCGCTAAGCAGATGCTTCACACCGATCCTCCTAGAGTCAAGGAAGGCAGAATCTAATTGCCTGTCATCTGAGGCACACTGAAGCTTGACAGTGTCATAGTCAGGATATTTTAAAATAGAGATTTGCAGGTAGTGAACTAAGCGCACATTACTTAGTGCCAGCTAGACTGCTATAACACCCACTTTTCACAGACACGCGCTTTGCTGCCTACTGCAAATGGAGTTCCTTTTCTTCTACTGTTTCATGACCTCAGGCCAAATTGGCTTATTGTATAACACCATGCAGAGGGAAGGGGATAGGGAAAAAATGCTTTAAATAGTAAAATCTTCCTTCATGAGCCAATGAGCTCCCTTTCCAGCCAAATAGCTGAATGGCATATACATACTATAAGTGATTCATCACATCCTTTTATAAATCTAAAATCTAAATCATCTTGATAGGCTCCTGGTCAACATGAGTGGGACCTAAATATTCATTGGACTTAAGAAGGACTTGCTGGATATCACATTACATTCTCAATGGTAAAAGATGAAGTACTGAAAACAAGATTGTGCTTTCATCCCTTGTTTGCTAAGGAGACAACAGCGTTAATTTTAGTTTCTCTAAATTAAAATTTCCCATTTTCCACTGATAGAGGGAATATGCAGAGGCATAACACAACAAATGTGCAGAGCTGTACTCTACTGTTCAGACGGAACTGAGTAATCATACTGACAATACCTTCAGTCTGGCAGTTTTCTTTAGGTGGATGGCCTGAAACTATTTATTCTATTCTCTCTGAAGTAAACAGCCTCAAGCATATTTTTAACCTTCTTCAAAATGGCATTTGTATTTCAGTAACTGTTACACTTTCACTAAACAGGCATAAAAACTTCTCAGTCAATTGTAAAAAGTGGTCAGTGAAGCCTTAAGGGACGGGATTTTGATGAAGACATCAGGAGGAAGCTTAGGAAAAGAGTACTTCCAGAGGGTATTTTTTTCTGGTGGCTGTTGTTGTTGTCTGCTTGCCTAAGGAAACAAAACTTGTGTGACATCAGTGTCAGTCTATTGGTTCCTTTAATAACTTCTGAACTGCTGAATTTTCACCAAGCTTTGTGAATAAGAAAAAGACCTCAAATTTACACTTGCCTATGTAAATAATGACAAATAATGACATTTATTTACCAAATACATCAGACTTCAAAATCTTGTACAGAAATAATTACTAGCTTAGTTCTTATGGGGTTATATCAGGATTCAATTTCCGTACAGTAAGAAGTAAGGTTTCAATTTCCATACAGTAAGAAGAAAAAGATTTATTGAAATAAAATAAGAATCATCCCAAAGGGTTAACTAAATGAATGTTGCACTGCTTTTAATGCATACCTAAACTTTTTTGTTTATCTAAACTTTAGTTATTTGCTAAAATGTATATACAGCAGAGAAGACCTCCAAAAAGACCGGCTCATTTAAGTAAATGGATCATTATCATCTACAGGTATAATCTGAAATGTCTGGCCTTGTATTCCATAGATTAAAGTACAGTCAGTGGTCTTGGGTTTTATCACAGTTTGTCTCCCGTCTACATCAACGAACACTGCTCTTGATTCTTGTAGTCACATGTCTGCTGAATGACACGCTCGTTGTTACTGCCCAATTCTCCGTTTGTCTCTGACACTAACAAAACTGCTCCACAGTTGAAATTATTTCACCCATGATGAATTCAGAAGAAGAGTTAAGTGTCAAGCAGTGTGCAGACAGGCTTTGTCTCTGAACACACGACTATTTCTTCTAGAAACAAGAAATGTTCAAAGACCTCATGGGAAATTTGCATTCAATTGCACACTGTATGTAATGTGTATTGAGAAAGGAGACCATTAGACTGGCATATTTCTTTTCAAGTACTAATTGCAAAGGGAATCCCACTTCCGTGTGCAGGGGGGTTGGACTAGATGATCTCTATGACTCTATGATAGGGACCTCTTATGATATAGTCATAGAATTGTTAAGGTTGGAAGGGACCTCTAGAGATCATCTAGTCCAAAACATGGCACAGGGCTGCATCCAGGTGGGTCTTGAAGATCTCCAGAGAAGGAGACTCCACAACCTCTCTGGGCAGCCTGTTCCAGGGCTCTGTCATCCTCACTGTCAAGAAATTTTTCCTTAAGTTCCTGTGGAACTTTTGGTGCTTCAACTTGTGGCCATTTCTTCTAGTTCTAATAAATCTGTGATTTATTCCTTTTCCAGAAAGTTAGAAAAAGTAGAAAAGCTCACAGACCCTCTCACCGAGGGAAAGGTTACAAAAAGAGCTCTTGTTTGTCACCACAGATATTGTGTAAGAGTGAAACATTAATATCCAAATCCATAGGAATGCAAGTCTGAGTAGTACTGTTGCCCATGAAACAAGCTAGTTCTTTGCTATGCTTTACTGCTGATGATGCAGAAGCCCAGAAGCCATTTAGATGGCTTTTGAAGATATGACAAAGGATAGGCACCAACTCCTTAATGTCAAAGGCTTAAGAGAAATCTGCACCTTTATACACCTGTAAAAAAGGAAGAGCTTCCTAGCACACAATCTGCATGAGATTGTGTGCTAGGAAGTGTGCTACACTTGTTCAAGTCAATCTGAACAGCAAACACAATCTGTGGTGTGTTATGTAGGTTCTGCATGACTATGGCTTTCCCTGAGACAACCCTAAACCCTTTTAGAAACATAATGATGATTTCTGAGTACCTGAATGTATCTTAAGTTTTTGCTCAGGATTTTAACAGTAAATATATTCCCATTGGAAAAGCTGGAGTAAGATGCAGAATAAAAGATGGCAGCTAATCAAATTTAGCAAATAATCCCAAGCAAATCATTCTTTTACATGAATATTTCCTCTTTTTTTTTCTGTACTCAGACTGCCCATGGAACATTACTCAGTTTTATTATAAAATTATTTTCTGAATATGTTATTTCAGCAATCTGTGTCCTGCAGCGGTTTGTTGTGGTTGTTAAACATTTGAAATTTAAACTGTATTCCTAGTTCTGTTATACAAGTGGGTCACATTCTTGGGTGTCCTGTTCTCTTCCTTTGAGAAGGATCTCACTATAACAGCTGCTAAATGGATATATGTGGTTCTTAAGAAACTAAGAATTTTACTGCAATTGGAGAATATATATTTTTTAATTTACTTTTTTATCAAAAGTATCACTCAACATTTGTTTAAAAGTAGCTGCTTTTAAGAACTTTCATGAATATTGGTGGGAAGAAAATCCCACACAAAGTGCAAGCACAGTAAAACAGTGGAAACTATCACTTTGGTAATAGATGAACATTTATAGATTTTTTTTGCAGTAGCTATGTCACATGATGTGTCTAAATAGCTTCTTAAAGCTCTCTTCCCCTCCAATGATTTAATATGGGGACATAACATTTATTCAATTTTTATTCATTTTACTCAATCTTGGATCCTTTTGATAGCCTTCTATTTCTCCCTCCCTCCCTAGCTTTTGCTCCCATCTTTGTCTTCCTCAATAACTCAAGCATCCTTTGATCCAAGGTTACACAATGGCAGGAGACACAAAAACTGTAGTGTTATGTGAAGATGTGTATTAGTTTTCCATTACAAAGTTTCCTCTCTTTGAAGTTCTGAGGAAGCTACAATTTCCTTTCTCCTGTTGTAAGATGTATATCCACTTATAGTTAAACACATACCCCATAACAATTCGTTTCACAAGCCTCACCAGTACTTATGCATAGTTCAAACATCATGTTTGATCTGTAGACAGAGAAAGCTTTATTCTTCCATTCAAATGACGAGGAATCCTACCAGGAAATGACTGCTTGCATCTAAGTGTATGAGCTCGCATAACACTTTAAGCAACACCATAGTAACATGCATCTGAAAAGTTCACAGCAGTCATTTTTAGCACAATGAAGAACGTTGTGCTTGGGTAGACAAGTAGAGAAGGCAGCATTAAAATCATGAATCCGTTTTCAGTCCTGTGCTTCAGGTAAGCCCTTCTTGGCTCTTCTGCATCAGATTGTGCTCCACTACAGCACTGGCTGCTCTTGGGGTCTGGATGTTTAACATGTTATAAACAAGGAGTTTTGAGGCCAGGGGATGGTAGTAGCTCTGTATAAAAAGTATTCATATTTTTATGCCTTTGCTCAGCTTTGTGGCCAGGTGCCTCACTTCACAAGCATGAGGCTGTGCAAGCCATCGTGAGCATTTCTATAAAGCATCCCACAGACTTTAGTGAGGCTGCTTCTGCACACTCTCAAAAAGGCAAGTGAGGTTCATGCAGCGTAACCCTCAGCACGTGTCTGGGACCGCATGGAGCTTGGGAAGCCATGATCCTACAACCTGCTGGCTGGGGCTTGAGGGGGGACAAACAAAAGGCAGTCAATCAGGCTGTGACACAGAGCTGTGCCATTGTCACCAACAAGTACCTATGAATTGTTTATTCTCCACCTTCATGCTGTAGCTATATGCTTTCATGTTCCTACATCTGCTAAATATGACTGGCCTGCCTCCTTACCTCTCTCCCAGAGGTGGAGGGAAGCTCACTTACAGCTTGCTCACACACAAGGGGTAAAGCACTAACCGTGTGTTGAATCCTGTAGCTTATCCTAATTCTGATTGCTTTCCCTTTGCCTTCTTTTGCCTATTTGATCAGATCGCAGGCAAACTTAGGTTAAGAGTAACAACAAATGTGTCAGGTGGGAAACCACCCCTTTCTCGAATCAGCTATGCAGAGCAGGGGCAGGTGGGAGCAGAGGCTTGTAACTCAGCTATAAACTATTCAGCCGACAGCAAGGGCTCCGTTTTGTGTGCAGATGTATTTCTGGCTTGGTTTCAGCTGATATTTCTTAGTTGCCATCACTTCAATCACATGTCTGGTACCCAGGGCTGCCACAGGTGCCACTGTGGCATCCCTGCCTCCACGTGAAGGTTTGACCTCAGATCATGCTTGGATTGGCCTGAACATGCCTGATTATCCAGATAAAAAAAAATGGGAATAAAATAAAAATAATAACTTGTTCTTACAGATTTGCTTTCACTAATAGGCACAATGTGCTTTGCTGTTATTCTTAGTGTCACCTTTACAATCTGATAAACTAAGACACAGGAAGAGCAGGCTTAGTCAGTGCCGCTAAGGGTTCATGGCAGAATTAAGGTCTATGTATCTTCACTAACAGTCCTCTGCTCTGACCGCTAGATGATGTTGACGACTTGATTCTTTGAGGTATACAAAAGCTCACTCCGACACATCTGTTTCCAGGCAATAGCACAGAGATATCTCTTTTCTCTAAATCTGACTGCAGATAATATCACAGTAAAGTGCTTTTAATATATTAACAAGATGAAATATATTTTCAAATAACTTTTAAGAGTAGAAATTCTTCTGTCACTGAGAAAGACCTGAAAAGGTCCCACTGTCTCACAGGGAATATAAACATCTGTCTTAAGACACCAAAGAACAAGGGTCAATGCACTCAACAAGAAGCATTGGGATTAGCAGGAAGAAAAAGCCTTCTAATAGACTAATACAACTATAAGTAAAATTTACAATTTTCCCTAACAAGTTTCAAGCAAAAGAGGCAAACTGCACCAGGATTCGATGATATTTTTCATTATGACCACGGACTCTGTGCCAGAACCCCTAAGGGCTGCCCACAGTCATATCCCGATGTATGCAAAGCACACTGACCCCTATTTCTGCCACAGATTAAGTGACCTCTGAGCTTTTTGCTTCCAGCGATGAAGAAAGCGGTAGGTAGAGGAATGCTCATCCCCCGGTGAAGCCGGACCTTTGTTTGCTGTGTTCTCATGAATAACTGATGGGGCCTTGGCATCACGAACAGCGGCGATGACACAGTTGACATGACAGCGCTATAGACTGAATCCCGATCTGCCCTCCCAGGATAAGACGGGATGTTTGCTCGTTTCACGTTTCACCACGGCGGACTGCTCAACTATTTATAAGATGAATAGAAATTTCCACTACTTCAGCCGGTACTACCTGCCTTTACCTAGCAACTGCGTGGCCGAGGCAGAAGAGGCTTTGATGCCCTGGCGCAATATCCTCCTGGAGGGGAAAAGGCGCTGCTTTGGCTGTGACTAAAACATACACGAGCTAGCTGGGTGGCACTTGCATGCCATTTCAGGCCAACTATTCACATCAAGAAACCCTGGCAAAGGTCTGAAGCTCAGGCCAGGAGAAGTCAGGAGATTGACTTTCCAGTAATACTGAGTCAAATACTATCCAGACTGAAGCTCCATCATCCTGGGGACTTTGGACACACACACAGGAAAAAAAAAAAAAAAAAAAAAAGAGCGAAAAAGAGACAGTCCCTACTGAGACATCTCAGTCCGATTTAAGGCAAGATTTGACAAGTACATTTAACAGACAAAGAGGGGGTGGCAGCAAGAGAAACATGTGCCAGCAGAGATTCTGCATATATGCTGTTGCCAGGACCGGTTATATTAAAAAAAAAAAAAAAAATAGAAGGTCTTGAATCAAGTCTATGTACCCTTAATAGCTGTCCTCTCCCTGCCACCCTCACCAGGAGGAGCAGGAGCCTTGGAGCTGGGGAGCTGAGACCCACACAGGTGCCAGGGCTGGGCACTGGGGACTAGGACAAGTGGCAATACCACTGCCCACCCAGCCACAAAGCACTGCGCGGCACTCTGCATCAGTATTACTGCATTTACATCTTATATTTCTGTTTTCTGAGTTCTTCCATGATAGGGAATGTTTTCTCTACTCTTGACGCTTCATTCATCCACCAGTTCTTGATTTTTTGATGAGGGACCGTAAACACATGCAAGGTGTTCTAGATTGTTCACAATATCATACCATTGTGGTAGTTATACAAAATGGATGAAATTTAGTTAAATGGTTTCAATGTCGAGAAAGAAAAAAAACATAATTGCCAGAGGATTGTGAATGGTATTTGTAAAGTGAAGAGTTTATCTACCAGCAACCAGGGAAGAAGATAAAGCAGGGTACATTTTAGGGAGAAAATTAGATTGACCCGAGTCCAGGTCATAAATGGTGGAAAAAGGTAAATGTGGTTTGGAAAGGGCAGGGAAGAGGTGTTTCCAGGAGGCATGCTTCAGTTTCAAAATACCCCGTGCTCTACACAAAGAAACAGCCTGTGCCCAAAATACCCAGCATCTTTTCTCCCCTGTGCCTGACACATGCCTCTTGAATGCAGAGCCGAGATCAAATGCTGATACCAGGGAGGGCAGGGGAGAAGATTCCCAGCAGCAGGTGAAGCTGAATCAACAGAATCATCCTTTTTTGTTTCAGTAAACTCAACCGGGGACTGATGGTAATCTGAGGGCTATTTCTTCCATCCCTCTCCTCTCCCTCCCTTCTCGTCCCGATTCCCTCCCCCTCTCCAGCTTTGCAGTGAGCTGCTCAAGCTGCCTGCTTGAGCCCTGGCTGCTCTCTTTAAAAAAGAAAATCATCCTGCCATCATCCACCTTGCTTTAACACCCACCCACTTAGGAAGTCGGAAAGCTGTAGATCTCCTCAGAGGCTGCTAATGCTGCTAATTCTCTTACCTTAGCTGTCTCTCTGAAATGTGAATGCAGGCTTTCTGCACGTTCCTGAGCTGTAGCACATTCTGCTGCTTTTCCCATGCACACTTCAGTGTCTGCTGCCCTTGGTTAAAAATAAAACCTGATCCGACGCTCTCTTACTTCATTTTTACACAATCGGGATGCTGCTGTTTTTCACCTGCATAGCACCAGCCTGCAATCCCTAAACCTTACTGTGATTTGTTTGCCATTCCTTGGCAGACTAAATTATCCTCTCTAACAGCAACTGGACCATTTCCCAGACTTGAGCGGGCTGACTTAAAGATCACTCTGGATTGCAGTGTAGACATGCTTGTGTGAGAGGTACGACCACTGCTAAATGTACCATCCTGTTGCCGTTGTCTCACACAGCTGCCCGCCTAAACACTGCTAATGATTTACCTATTGAATGAAAGTAATTGCTGAATTGCTGAATATTCAGATACTTTGGTTGCCTGCTAGTTCTAGGTCCTTGCTACACTGGAAAGATATTTTTAAGATGCCAAGTTTACTTTCTGTCTCCCCAGCCAGAATATCATCAAGAACATTAACTGGAAAACACCCCATGACCTATAATGTTCTTAAAAGGTTTTGTCTCAAAGTTTCATGTTTCCATACTGCTCCATCATCCCAAGAAAATATAGAAAATTATGTACTGTGGTTAACCTGCTGTCACTCAAGTGTCCTATTGCGGAACCCTTGGTTCAAAAAGAGCAAGGGAGCAAGTAAGGAGGCTCCTGATTTGCACTGAAAGCAGTTTCAGGCATCCTGGATCCTGCATAAAAGTCCTGGATAAACTTAGTCTCCCGCTTGGAGTAATCACAAAGATTCAAGGAAGAACTAGATAGAGAAAGCAGGCAAGGAACAGGAGAGAGTCTGCTCTGAACTGGAAACATTCTTAGCATCTCACAAGCTGAGTGGAAACAGAGTATACTTAAAAGTAGAAAAACTCAGAATGTTTTAGATTATTGATAAGATAAGCGGGCCTTGGCCTGCTTCAAACAGAACTTAAAATGACCTCCTGAACCCACCTAAGCCTATATCTCTTCTGTGCCCATTCCTGATTGAAAGTGGAGCATCTTGTCTGAGACTCAAACCATGGAGCCAATATGCTCCCTGCATAGACAATATAGTCACTGCAGAGACAATGTAGTATATGGACTTCACCACATTTACTGTATGAAAAGTGATTAAAATATTGAAATAATTTCAATGGGACAACTTCAGGATCCCTTTCAAATAACCTCATTATAAAAGTCCCTGAAAAACTGCATTTAATAACAAGAGAAGCTACAGCAAGGCTATGTGCTGTTCATGACATGATCACTGAATGTACTGCAGTGAGAAAACAGAGGAGAATTTAGGAGAGCTGTCTTTACGATTGCTGTGATCCAGTGAGAGACATGACAATATTGATAAAAGTCGGTAAAATACAAAATACTCTTTGAAACATTAAAATGACCACATGAAATACAACAACATGGGAATGGCTTCATCTTTCCAAAAGGTTTAGTTAATTCAAAACGTAACTAAGACTCAAACCTCCCTTGGGAACCAACACTCCCAATACTCCATTTAATTCCACACACTATGCCTGAGACAAGATCTAAGGAGGTCATGAACAGCATAATAGGAAAGATCCTATTTTAAACCTCAGCCACTGGTGGAAATAAAACTCATTCTTGTTTGGAGGGATGTTAAAAAGTAGGTTACAGCGTGCTTTTCTGTTTGTTTTACCTAATTTCCAGTGAAACTCCCTTACTCTGTGTTATAACAGCATGGACCATGGATTCTGTCACTTTATGGCAGCCTTTTTAAACAATATTATTCAGTTCAGAGTAGCTTTAGGAATAACTTGGATGTGGTGGGTCTTCTATTATTAAAAAAAAAAAAAAAAAAAAAGCTACTGTGTATACAGTCATGGAAACTGTACCAGCCTGGAGAGGAGAAGCATTACCTTATGAATGACAGAATGAAGCAGAAGGAGGATGGACAGCTGGCCAAATAGAAGACTCATTTCAATGTTTTTGACATTCTGAATGTACCACAGAACTAATCAAATTCACAGCTGGCCAAAAACCATGAAGAAGTCTTAGCAGATGGTATAAATGGCCACATAAATGAGAAACAATTCCAGGTTTTCTGTCAGGCAGAGCGGAGTCTTCTTTCCCTCCTTTATACAGCTAACTTGTGAGGAGCTCTCTTGAAAGGAAAAAATTAAAAAAAAAGGCTTTGGTAGCTACAGATTTCAAATCCATCCAGAAAACATTGTTACCTGAATTTCAGCATTTGGAATAACATCTGAAGACACACATGAGTTAATCGGAAAGTGAATTGAGGCGCTTGCTCTCTAGTCTCCACAACTCAGACATGTAACCTAGCAGAGTCTATGCCAGCAGTACAGAGACAGCAATGCTGGATCTACAGCAGCCTTGGTGGTGTCCATTGCGACTGCCAGGAACGCCATAGCCACACAAAACCTTGACAGCAATGTGTCATGTAGCAGAGGGGAAGAACAGCCTGACGGGGGGACACTCACTCCTCTCACTTCCCACCTTCACTTGCCATCTGTGCTTGTATTAGCTGCGAGCAAGATGGTCTCAGGAGGATGTTGCCTGCCTTCAGACACAAGCCGGCTACTGCGGATGGCACCTTATTACGTGTGGATGTACCAGCCCCAGTCTGCACTGGCTCGGAGGTCTCCTTGCTCCAGCACAAGGTATAGATACACCTTTATCTGCCCAGGCTTTGCACCCTCTCCTTAATGCCCAGTACAGCCGGTGGAGCTACACTCAGGAGAATAAATATTCAAAATTTGCAAGTAGGTACAAAGATGTCTAAGTAAGTCTCTAAGATAAAGATTATGGCTTTCTCTCAGGGTCACACACTTCCTGATGAGCACTAAGGAACACGGTCAGGGCTGAGAGGAGACGCTTTTAATACGCTATTAGAAGTGCTATATGAAATGCTGACATATTAGAAATTGCCATAATTATCATTTAAATAGCAGAGTAAAACATGCATGCTATCAAACATCATCATGTTGTTAAAACTGTCCTTTCAAGTAAGACCTCCTCGTCCCTGAAGTCTCTACTTATTTTAACAGTATTTTGGAGGGCTGTAGGCTGTCCCTGTACCTAGCTGAAGCTAAACCGCAGAACCATAGTGTTTGCTGTAGCCATATTTCTAAATTAAAAGTCCTCTAATCATTATCATCATCTTTATTATCATTGTACTCAGTCTCTGTCTGCTACACTGGGAGGAAATCATTCTACCTTCCCTGTGGGATATTGACTGGTTTTCTTTTTCTTCCTCCAGGGATCTAAAAAAATAAATCCACTCAAATGATATAGACTATTATATTTCCAGAGTGTGACTTTCACAGCTGTATTCTTTTTTCTTTTCCTGGAGAGCACCCAGTGGTCCTCTAGGTTATCCTCCCCTCACCCTGCTCCATTTTACAAATATTCCAGAGTTTGTTTTTCCTCTGTGCGTTTACTAGTAGTGCTCTCCAAGGACAAAAGGATGGCTGCTACTTGAGTGTAAAGGTAGTTTAGCTCTACATGCAAGTGCAAAAGATGGACATGGAAATGAGATCAGCTAAAGCACTGCAGCTCGATCTCCCTAATGAAGCAGAACTCTCACACTGAGCTGGTCTTACAGCTCTGTAATCAAGCACACTTCTCTCAATGCTTGGGTTTTTCAGAGCCCTGTACAGACCAAGGTAATTATCAGCTGCCACAGCTCAGAAGGGCTCCTTTCCCCTCTACTTTATGGTAGTTGTCAGCTGATAATCAGCAATAAAATCAAATTAAAAAAGAGTGCCTTATTAGAAACACCTGTAGAAGGGAAAACCATAGTGTTCAATAGAACATTCTTAAAAGATGTTCCTAAAACACATGAAGTCCCCCTTCCTACCCCATTGAAAAAGAAAAAAAAAATTAAAAAAAAAGACAGAAAGAGGAAAGGAGTGAGCAGAAGAGGCAATATTTTGTCATTGGTTACCTTTATGAAACACTTTTTTTGCAAGAATAAGGTGAGTCAGGATCCCAGTCCCATTTCTGAAGGAATACATTGTAGAGATGATTTCATAAGTGACCCTAACACTGAGTAACTTGAAGTATGTTTTTCCCAGTATTGAGAGGCTGATAGACATCTTAGACAAGGGTGAAACCAATGGGTAGATACAGTGAGGCAAAGTAAGTAAAACCCTTGTACACAGAAAGCTTTGGAAATTTTACCATTCACCAGATTTTACCTCTGCTGTTTAGGAAGTTTGTGTTTCCACTGATTTTGTTAACACATATTTCTTTTATAGCTGATCAGTTGATAACAGATTATCTGTGGGGAATAAAGTAGTAAAACCCACACGTTCCAGAAGGAGCTGAGGTTTGGACCCCACTGCAAAATTGACTTCCCTACAAGGAACGAATGTTCCTAGAAATGCAGTGGTGTTATTCTAATGACTTTTAGGTTACGCAAGCAATACAGTTATTTTGTCCTATCCGAATGTGTGGAATGTGATCAGTGAAGAGTTCATAGGAAACTCCTGTGAGATTGCAGGAACTGTGATAAAATAAAAAATCTGTTTGTATACAACTTTCTAGGCATTACATGCCATAGACCCCACCCATGCAATATATACAAGTGAAAGGAAATGTCAGTGAGAAGTAAAACTCAGAAAATTGCACTAAGCGAATTGTTCTAGAAAAATGATATACACACAGTCCAAGAACACACCAGAAGGCTTGATCGGAAATAATTTAATGCTTATTTAAAAGCATAAATAGACGTGACAGAAAGAAGATCACTAGGCAAACTGTTCACAAGATGTGACCTGTGCCAGAATAAAAGACCTGTTCCAAATCACACTGATGTAAGCACAAGTAGCTGAAATGGACACAAAGGCTCTTCAGTTGAAGTGTCTCCAGAGAATAAGACCATGAAGGCATGCAAAATGAAAAAAAGTTAAGATTTTATAGGAATATGGGGGAGAATTTCAGAATGACGCACTGACAGAAGTGCTGGGGTTGGCAAAGACCCCTGGAGATCAACTTGTCTAACCCGCCCTGCTCAAGCAGAGTCAGCTACAGCAAGTTGCTCCAGGCTGGGCCAGGGTTTGAACATCTCCACAGATGAAGACTCCACAACATCTCTAGGCTTGATCTAGGTTGATCTAGTGTTCAGTCGCTCATCCTCAAATTAATTTTTTTTCTTATATTTAAGGATGAGACACAGCACTTCAGCTATGGCCTCATGAGGGCCGTGGCTGAGAGAGACAGAGAGTAGGAGAAACCAGTGTGTGGACTCAAAGGGAGTAAGTCTCTGAAAAAGTATATAGTAATTTGATATTAGGGATAACCAAAAAAAAAAAAAAGACATCAGAGTGCTACAAAACCCAAATAGCCACAAAGATACTGAAATTAGGTGGTTCCTAAAGTACTCTACTCACTGAGATCAAAAGAACTCAAGACTTACGTGCTCGTATTTAAAGAAATACACACACATACAAAATAAATAAATAAATAAATAAATAAATAAAGCCAAACACTTTCTGAACTTTTTTGAGTGTGGATGGCTCAAAATAAGGGTAAAGAAGC
>JAWLRI010000505.1:3623927-3643263 GCA_034781795.1 Crypturellus tataupa
AAATAAATAAATAAATAAAGCCAAACACTTTCTGAACTTTTTTGAGTGTGGATGGCTCAAAATAAGGGTAAAGAAGCTTGGAGTCATTAATTACAAAGTCAAAATTTCACAGCTTCTAACCAGGTAAAAATTGCCAACAAGTAACTCTTTCAGAGCAATTTGAAAACCAGAATATATGCATTTATATAAATTCAAGCAAAATACATTAAAGCACTGAAAAGAAACTGAAATGAAATAACTCACTATACAAGCTTCTCCAGTGGATCTGGAAAGTATGCTCTCAAAAAACATTTTGCTTGATGAGAGCAACGTTGTCAATGCTTACTTCTTCTTTGGAAATATGAGCAAGAGAGATTTTCTTTAAGCACTGAAGTGTACATCTAATGATACATCTAATATTTAAAAAAGTGATCTTGCAAACATGTCAACGTATCACTGCTAATCTCACACCAGAGAATACACATATGTCACGATTTGAGAGTACTGTAAGATGTTAACAAAATATGTAATTGGTTCCATATGGAAATTAAACTACTTCCAGCAAGAAAGTATTTGCTACTCATGGTCCAGATCCTAAAACATAAATTTTCATATCTGAAGACTGAGCAAAAGTGAAGGGACAAGAAAAGAAGTTAGAACATTTACCTCTTTTGAGACACTAGCTGGAGTTTTGCAATTGTGAGTTACACTAACTGTGCTGCAATAAATGTATTCACAGTCCCAACTTTTCTCTTATGTTCTTAACCCATCTGCATGTTTCTGTCCTCCCATGCTTTCTTAAAGTAGCCTCACTCTAAAGCTATTTCTTAGAAATTTCCCTTCACCAGCAACTGTGTAGCTCAATTTTTGCTTTGAAAAGGAATATTTGATTGCTCTTCATTGAAAAAAGAATTGCCTAGAGAATACGAAACATTTGCCAGCAATGAGGACTTGGTAATGGGTGGAGGAAATGAGCAGAGGTTTGGGAACATGGGATGCTAGAAGTTTGAGGAAGGATCCTGCAGCGAACAGTTTCAACACACCGGAGTTTGCAAGCCAAATGCAGCTCCAGATCTGAATCATAATTAGAGCTCTGATGAAAGTCTAACTCTCCGTGTCTGAACTGGGTAGCGAGCACAGCTGAATATGAATAACGGTGCCTTAGTACATCCCTCACCAAAGCAGGACTAGGTGGCCAGTAATACTGAAGGAACAGACATTTCAGTGGGCTCAAATAACTAACTTTGTGACTTGACCCAAACCACCTGAACAGAGTATAGCTAGGTCAAATCATCCTATACCTTCTTGATCCATCATAGAAGAACTTATTCTCCAGGTGTATATATATATATTCGTCAAGAAAAGGATTTCTATTTTTTTTACAGAAAACAATGTATGGCAAGAGGCCAACAATCAAACAGAAAAATGGGTCTCTGCCAAAGAGTGGTTTGGTAAACACTAAATCTTTTTTCAAGTTTCCAAGAAGCTGCTATATATAATTCAACAGTTCTCACTAATGAGACACACCAATAAGAAAAATCAGGCATAGCAATGAGTGGCAAGAAGCCCAAACTAAGAAACCCTGCTAGCGTATCTGCGTTGGTGGAAGTGGGCTGAGAAGGAGCTTGCAGCAACCGAGGAGAACGACAGAAGATGGCAAGAAGGCGGGAGAGGCAATGAGGCAGAGGCACGTGCTTGTGGTCAGCAGAATACCCAAGCATCAAGGGAAAAGCAGAGGACTGCAGTAAAGCAGGGAAAGGAAGAGGAGGAAGTGGTGAACATGTGAGGATGCAGAAGGTGAAAGGATGGGAGATGTAAGAAGGGAGAGGAAAAAGTTTCAGTCGTATCTAGCAATAAAATGCTGGCTATCACTCATTTAGCTAACAGAAGAATACAGCATTGATTTTAAAGCCTTAGGGATTAAAATATAATAGTTCTAGTTCAAATAAAGTTCTTCTAAACTTCTCCCAAATCTGCAAATCAGGTGAAATCCAAAAAAGCACGCTGTTAAGTTAATGAGGAATTGCAGTAGCAGTGGTATCCAAGGGGAAGAGTAGTTTTGTAAAATGTAGCAAATGGTTACTAAGAGCAGCTGTGGAATGGTTTTGAAATGAAAGGTAAATGCACTTAGATTTATTCCCAGCAAGCCATTAATTAGACCCAATCTGGACCTCAAATAACTTCTTTCCTTTTTTATAAATTTTATTTCCCCATAACAACTAGGGGGATGCATTATTTCCATCAATGTGTAAGTTAGGATGTTGAAGCATATGGAATCACAGCTTTGTGGGTTGGGAGAAGCGGTATTTTGCTATGATAATAACACCATTTCTGCATAACTAGCCACTGACCTTTGTTCTTCTCATCAGTAAATAGACCATCTTTGTAACAAAAGTAAAGCTGAGGGATTTGAAAATGTCAAAATAGCAGAGCAACAAAGAGCCCTTGGCCCATATAAATATTTACATTTGAAACATCCATTTGTCGAATGGGATATTTCAGCTGTTGAGGGCAGCCTGAATCTCATTACATCAGCTCTGCAGCCCATTGGTGCTCTTGCTTTGAACACAGACAAGAGCAGCACATTTATTGTGTGATACGCACATTCCAAGCACCCAGCACACTTAGAAAGGAGGTTGTATTCCAGCAATGACATGTCTCTGCTATTCAGCTTTTATGACAGCATTCAGGCTCCACAGCTGTGTAGCTTTCCAATATTGAATACAGACTCCTCACAAGACAGCTGTCATGTTATTTATTTATTTATTTATTTATTTATATTATTGAGGGAAAAAAATCCTTTTAAAAACTGGCCTGAGTAATATGTTGCCTAGTGGAAAATCCATTTTAATTCACTAATTATTCTGATTTGCAGCTACAATAAGTAAAATGCTGTCTAGTCCTTTTCATCTCAGGAAGATTAGCGCATGCACTCCTTCATCCAAATCCAGCCAGCTCAGCCCGCCCCGAGCCAGGCTTCCTCACAACCAGTGCACGCCAAGAAGCTGCTCTATACGGAGCAGGTCTTTCCCATCTCTCTGCCTTGTGCTCCTGTGAGCTGCCAGGTCTCTGGATCATTCAGTAAGACCAGAGGAGAGGAAAGGAGTATACAGGAGGTATCTCATCTCCCTTCTGACCTTGGAAATACAGGCAAAAGGTATCCCAGCCCCATTCTGGGAATTTCAACGGAAGTGGACCACAGGGACATCTGTCACGTCAAAATCACAGCTCCGGTTTCACAGGAGAAGGAATAAGGGCTATAAGTGACAGATGTAACGTTATGGGCAAAGGGTCTCCAGCAGAATCATCCTGGCCCCCATAGACATAGTCAACCTTGGCCCTTCCATTAGAGACAGCTTCTCCCACAAAATTAAACACTAATAGCTCTTCAGGAGAAATTCTATGGATTTTTTCTCCATTATGTGTGCCCATTGGAAAGAGAGAACCAAGCTGTCATTTGAAATGTAATACACTAGGGCTGTTCTACAGTCCTTACACCTTTATTGTATAGCTAGCATTGAGTACTCTCAGCTATGTATATCTTCATCACATCAACTCATTTGAAAGTGTTTTATACAGGTTGCTGTATTACTTCCGTAGATCTCAATATACCAAACAAATAGGTGAGGTGGTGCTGCGGCCCCTTTAGAGTATCTGTTTCCACAAACATGATGAATTTCTTGCTGTTTTGCTTTCACTCTGGGAAAGGCGCTTAACCAGGCATTACTGATTTGAGTAACCTGATTCCTCAAAAGTCCTGTACTTTCACTTATTTCTAATAGATTTCACTAAATTGTTCCTGAGTAAAAGATGGAGCTGGAAAGGTTTTCCAGTTTTCAAATTTATATCCCAGTTTGTTTTTATTTCATCTTAGTTTCCAGCACTTCTATGACAAATAAATTCTACTTTTCCTATTAATATTTTATAAAACAACAAGCAGCTGTAAAATGAATCTAACCTAGGTTTAGTGAGTCTATAAATGATAAATTGGCAATATATATAAAATTTGGCTTAACAGAGATATTTCCATCTTTTTGTAAGGTTCTTTGTAACCAGCATGATCAGCAAATACACCTGAAGGGAGCTCTGTGATAACATAATGATCCTCCGAGACCTGTGGTTGCACTGATGTGCCAGAGCACTTCATACGTGAATGATGAAAGCATCATTTTGGCTTGGAGAATGCACCTCAAAGCTTTGCAAGTATGCTTTGCCTGGAATGTAATGGACTACAAATAATTGCCTCGTGTGTGCTTTTGCTTTTTCCAAGTTCTGTGAAAACACTCTCCTCCTCTAACTGAACTGATTTTTCCCATTACTCTTTTTTTTTTCTCACCACTACCTAACTGATTGAAAGGAAACACACTCTCAGATGGAAAAATGCAGAGGCTATGATTAAGACTAAAACGCAATCTCCAGCTCACTCTAGCCACCAATAGATGACAAATATAATAAGGTTTACTGCTGTTTCTGAGTGCTTTTCTATTAAGTCATTACTTGCTCGTCAATGTATAAAAATGTAAGGTTATATAATGGGAAATCCTTCAATAACAGAGTTCAAACATACAAAGTTTCTTTTATTGAGGCAATTAATAAGTTTTATTACTCACACAAAGTGCATGATGTGTGAGAGCTGAGGAAGAGCTGGTAATAATAAAAAGGTATAGAGGACTATGGGTGAGTACCACAAATCATTTTTAGCCAAATAAAGGAACAAGCACATAAACACATGTACACACACAAACCAGCACACATGGGGCTGCTTATATACCATAAGACATTAGACAATAAATTTAGCAATTCAAAGGCTGATATTTCTGCATCCGCAAGCAACTACTTGAAAGGCACGTGTCCCACCTGTAAAACCTGCCTGCATTTCACACTGTGGCAAAGGCAGGTGCAGAAGAGTGCTCATTCGCATGTAACTTTACAGTCCTACAGCGGAGGTCAGGTAACGACTTGAATGAAGCTGCTGGTTCTGCTGTGCGCCGTAGTAACAGCCATAGCTTCACACAGGCCACAGAAGGCACAGCTTTTACAGCTCATTGCCCTTGCGGTATGTTGTTCTTGACCTTTTTTCTGTGAAGGGGGGGCTGAGGGCATAATGAGCTTCTTGTCCCGTTCCCTCTGATGCTTTTTCCTTCCCGACTGGGATTTGTTTTTTTGTGGGTGAATGATGACTACTGACAGCCCCGAGCCACCTGGTGGAGGAACCACAGAGTGTGATGGCTTCCAGCCTTTGCAGGAGCCCCAGGAGGCTACAGCAGCACCATCTCGAAGCACACCGCTGCCCTATGAACGAGGTAGGACCTCTTGAGAGCCTCAAGTGATGACCTGAGGGGTGGGAGCTGCACCCTAGTAATAAGCGAGATTGAAGACTCTCCTGTCAAAACGACAACAGACACTTTCAAGCCAGCTACAACAGGATATCCCCGTTTATTGTCTGGAACATTCCCTCCGCAAGAACTGACCCAGCCTAACTCTGATTAGCCTGGGAGATCTGGTGTCGCATGTGTACATGAAAAGCATCTAGGCGCTTATTAAATATGCATTCCTCTTCCTACTAACATCGTTCCATCAATATTTTAATGCCATGTTGCCTGTTAGATTGTGTTCTTTCTGTAACATGAGGTCCCTGCTGGGGCAGACGGATACCAGAGAAATGGATGTGTTTATGAATAACATTTGCTTTTATATGGAGAGTGGTCATCAGTGGTAAGTTTCTGCTGAAAATACCTACAGTGAAGAAATCTGTAACGACTTCTACCGATAGAACCAAAGGGGCAGAGTAAAGGTGTACAAGATAGGACTGAAAGCACTAGAACAGGAAAACAAACAAACAAATAAACAAACTTATTGTCAAATAAATACTTTGCTATCAAGATCATTAGATCAAAGTTAACCCCGTGTAAACCTGCTGACTTAACCAGGCTTCTGTGAGGAGTAAATTTGGATCATTGACTACTAGTGGAGTGAAACCTGTGTCTGCAGGAAGCTTCTAGCTTTCAATGTCCATTTTCTAAAGTCCCTCATTTTACTTTCTGTGTTTTTCCTCTCCTCTGGTTATATACTAATCATTGCCAAGTTTTAGTCATCTTCTGAAAAACAAATGCCCGCAGCTATTGTGCTCCACAGCCTGTTTTGTTATCCCTACCACCATCGAGGGCTCTAAGCTATGGCTCTTGAGAGACACCATTAAGGTTTCCATGTTGTTAGTCACTTTCCTGATCTTTCATGTTTCTTTTGCTCAGGAAGTAGCTTTTCCTGGAAACATTCAAGCAGAATTGAACCTGATGACAGACAGCACCTTGGGGTAATGGTTTCTAAGATCTAAATCCAACACTTTTAAAAAAAAAAGTTGATAATGCCAATTATAAACATGAAAGACCAGATCATGCCACTTGTTCACATGCTAAGAAGTCTATGGAAACAGATATGACAGAAAAACAGTAATTTGTATAATGCAGTCTAAGATTTTATAGCACATTGTATTGCCTTGCTGAGGGTAGAGTAATTGGACATTAGGCTAACATAAACCTGCTCATCTCAAATGCCATAAGATTACTTTACAACCAGCCACAAAAATTCAGTGATGGTGCTGGGGGCTATCTGAATGCTCTCAAATGACTATAAAGCAGTTCTTTAGGGACTAATGTGTAGCCACCACACAGTGAAGGAGATCTTCTGTTTTACAGAAAGTTTTCTTTTTCACATTGCTCTCCAGAAGGTTTCTGCATTCCTTCTATCAGAAGACAGAGCAGAATGAATGGACTTGGTGGCCAACCGAGGTACAACATCATCCTCCTTTACACCAAGGCAACCCAAGGGCCCAGGTACACAATGGAAGTAATGTGTATATTGCTTAAAATTGTTATTTAAATTCAAATCTGGAACCTGGAAACTAATTTAGTTTGCCAAATCAGCTCAAATCTAAACTGATTTCGGTACCTAACCATGATGCCCTCTCTTTGATGGGAAAGTGGTAAGTGAAAGGAAAGTCATTTGTGTCAGAAGAAAAAGGGTTGGGTTTACAGGAAGGTAGATTTGCATTCATATCACGTCAATAAGCAGCTTCTCTCAAAAAAAAAAAAACCCAGCCTTTTACTGTCAAAAGAGAAAGGGCTCTTGGATTATCTTATACTGCATCATCTCAAAGATTTGCACACAATAAACTGGATATAGCTTGACGAACATGAATAAGGGTTCAGATTAAAGTTCTTCTGCTATATTAGCAGGAGCAGTAGGTTCTTCATCAGAAAAGGATCACAATTTCAGTTAGTCTTTTTGAAGATGCAGGCTGAAGATTGTAGTCTGAAAGGAGAAATTCCAGACAGTTGAGATTAGTTCTTACCTCATATATATTTGTTTTTATGAATTTACAAAGCACAGGAATGATTTAGGGAGATTACAAATGTATGGACAAAACATCTTATCCTGGGCAAAAAGACCTTTTTAATTGATAGTGCAATACTGAGATATAAAGGATTATATTGCTGTTACAGTTTATATCCCCCAAAACAGTGGGATACCAAGTACTGTATTAGCAAGCACTGTATACTTGTAACATATCCAATCCTCCTCTAATGTTAACACTCAAAAAAATATCATATTGCTGTAATTTTTCCTGCACAGTTTTCCTAGGATGTTACATTTTAGGAAGGTTTGGGGAAAATCCATGTCATAATTTTTGAACTGGGCAAGTCTATGAAAGAAAAAAAAAAAATCTGAGGTGAAAAAGTACTTTTTTTCTTCATGGCAGAGATTCTTTCCAAAATGACATAACTGTGAAACTGAAAGCTCAAGACAGAAACAGTTTCTAGACGCCTCCTGCATATGCATATATTTAGAACACAGTTAGGGACATACTTATGGATAGAGATGTATATGCAGGGAAGTCATCATCAGCTGAACCAGTAACTTTGGAGAAAGTGAAATACTTCCCCTACAGAGGGATATTGTGAAGGGAATGTGCAGGCCTTCCCCAGAGACGTTTAACTGAAAGAAATCAATGTAAGGGGCAATCGAGCAAGGTCTGTATTTCATCAGGAGTGTGCGCTGTGGCTTTTGAATAATCATAATCCTACAGGCTAGGAAATATTCCTCCAGCTCCTCACCGGTTAAGCCTCTTTGATCTAAGTGTAAATCATCATCCTTTCTTTGAGGGAGAGAAGGGAGAACTTACGTTCAGATTTCTCCTTGAAAATCTGCCAATGCATTTGCTGTTAGGAAATGACTAAAATAAGCTGCCGCACATATGTCCTTAAAAACACTTTGACTGTATTCCCCTGTAATTATTAAGCTTCTTCAGAGTACATAAGCCAGTGAGAAAGGGATTAGAGGGGTTACTTTGTGCCTCTGTGCCCAGAAAAATCCCTTTGCTGCTGCAGCTCACTGCTCAGAGTGTCCTGAAAGCTTCCGCATAATCCCTGCCTCCCAGACGCCACCACCGCGGCATCCCCTTTATTTAGACACATTCATATTTCATGCTGTAATCCAAAAGCACTCCAACACGGAAACAGGATCCACACGATAAATCATACTGAAAAACTAACCTGCTGGTTAGGGTAGGGAAGCAAGGCAACTGCACGATAAAGCTGCCCTCAATTTTATGACGAAAGGAAAACCAGAGGATGTAAATCGGCGGGCAGCATGTGCTGACATTTCCTATTCTCTTGGCAGCTCAGGGGAGGGATCACTTTTTATACCTGTGCAAGCAGGAGAGGTCACAACAGGACACTGATCCTTGACTGGAGTGTCATGTGAGTATAAATAGAGGATAACTATAGGCAAGGAAGATCGGCTGCCTGACACCATTTATGGGATTTTCATGACAGAAAAGCACTTGCTAAGATCAGTGTTGCTGCACTGGAAATAAGCCATCGTATCATAGGCAGCAACATGGGGCTGCAAGCAACCTGCTGGGTCAAAGAGGCTGTTTCTATTGCACACACAGTTATATAATCCCTTTCACTAACTCATCTTTAAGAACCCTATTTTTTTTTCAGCGACAACATTTCCCTGCAATAAAATTCAGCAAGGAATTCTGAGCTGCAAAAAGCCTTGAATGAAACAGTCCTGTTAAACTCAACAACATCTGTAAACACCCGAAGTGAACAGCTCCCGGATCCTGATGTTACAGCAGAGAAGCAACTGTCAAATGTGCATTTACACAACATCTGCATGACAGAATCTAGAAAAAAAAAAATCTCCTTTGTGGAGGCATCCAATCGCAAACACTTCCTGGGGAAACAGGAACCTACAGAAACCAAGCGCAAGGACGAAAGCAAGGCTGGAGCGAGGAGGGAGACCTGCAGGCTATTGGGTCTGCAGCGGGGAAGCGTGATCCATTGCCAGGGCATTGCCCTGACTCGCTCCCTCCCTGCCTGCTGTCGTGTTTGTGTGTATCCCCTTGGCACATCCCATCCACGTCGCTTGGTCACCATCTGGGAAGTGGAGATAATAACACCTCTTGTGCCACATCTATTTAGGTTGCACATGCCTCGCAACAAAGACCATCTCTGACTTTGTTTACCAACAGTATGTAGCGTGTGGACCCCGTTCTTGTACACGGCTCCTGCTCACTAATAATCACTGCAATAATCGATACAATAATTGTTATAATGGCGGTAATAACCATAATAATTAACCAACATGAATCTAGCAATAATAACAAACTGATTTGTTTTTGTTTTTATCAGAATTGTTATCCTGGATGCGAGAGGCCACCAGAGTCAGAATCACAGAACAGATTTGCCTGTTATGGAGCAGCTACATCATCAGCTCGCCGGCTGCTCATGGGATGTATCGGAGGATGCCACACAAACACATGCAGGGAATCAACAAGCATTCACACACTGATCACTCCTGACTACTCCAGAGCATTATCTTCTACGTGCTACTTTCAGAGTGACCAGGGAATTCATTTCACGTCAAGCTTATCACAGCAGGAATTCTAAAATATTTTTTTAAGATAACCTCACAGGACAAATAAGCAAAGAATATCATCACAAACAGAATATATTTTCCTGATAATTCACTCACCTCTTTCACTTTAACAATAGCAACTGACGAGGAATAGCAATTCTTCCTTATCCCGAGTAAAGGGTTTGTTAGATCCAATGACACAGAGAAGAAATTAAAATAGTAGTTGAGAACTGCAGCCTGATATTAAGCCCTCTGGGATTTGAACAAACTCTGCTGACAGTGCTTGGCTAATTTTAAAAATTGTTACAATTAATTTTTTAAATAAATGAGCTCCCAAAGTGGCATATTTCAAACATAAAACCTTAATATTCCTTTCTACTAAACTATGTACCATTGTTCATGGAGAAAGAGAAGGAAGCTCTGAGCTAATTTGTGAACCCAAGGGAGTATCAACAGACAGACAGCTGCTAAGGCTTTTTGCTTGATCCCTTGCAAATTCCCTTCAGCTATTCATGGCCAAAATGTGTCATGTGCCACTCTGAAATCATGTTGGAAGAACTGGTGGATAGGGTCTCCCTTTCATACCCCTGGCAGGCTTATGTCAGAAGGCTGCAAGGGATAACCATTACTATTTATAGGTAATCCCTTTTCGAAAGGTGACCCGTCATTGTACGTTTCTTTTGACCAAACCTATCCCCAAAATATTCTCTTGCAGTTCATCCCTAATGGGTATTTTTAAGCAGATAAAAATAAAATAAACCATGTAACAATGTGAAAGATAGCTTCTGTTCTACAGCTGACAGCCTATGGAATGCATAGCACTCATATGTTTTCAGTAACAACATGTGCACTTAAAAAAAAAAAAAAAAAACACTTTACTATCTTTGGCCAAGAGCAGGCACTTACTTTACATGCTGTATGCTCTCGATAATAGGACATTTGGCCTCTGAATCATTCCCGTTATCATGAACTACTCAAGTGCAAGCACAGAGTCGTTTATCAGTCCACCAAACTGGAGCTCTCAGTGAGCTGAGGGGCAGCATGGTGCCTGCTCTGTGTTTCTCAGCACCTTTGACTCTAAAAAGAGGAACCAAAATAATTCCCATATTATAAAACTAAGCTTATGCTTCGTGTTTGAGTGGTCATCTTAATCTAAAAGCTAACTGCTTCTCTCACTTTCTACTGGGCTGTGAGTTAGAAGAAACAAGTAAAGTGATGACAGCCCTGAGTACTAAAATAACTGCAGTGTTGAATGGAAGAAAGAGAAAAGCTTATTTCTGTGAAAAGTGGTGCACAGAATTACACCAGTTTAGAGAGGCTTCCTGGATTTTAGCATCATCAAAGTTCAATTAATGGAACCAAAAGGTTTGTCACTGTGTCAAGAGGTCGAGCATGATGCAGAAAAGAAGGAATACAGGAGGAAAAAGGAGATAAAACAGGATGAGGCTTTGTGAAAGGAGGAGGTTGGTATCCCTTGACAAGAGATGGGCAGTTTCAAGAAGATACGACTTAAAAGCACAGAGATAATGCATAATATTCCTTTCAAGTAAACCCTCTCATGCTGCTATCTTCCCTTCGAGATAAAGGCAATGTGTGAAGCTTTCTCATCACACTTCTAAGAGTGGGTAGGCAGGGATGTGGGTTGGTTTTCCTCAGAATCAAGCGCTGCCTTTTGCTGAGCTTTAGCACTGTGATGAGCAAAACTGCTTGAGCAGAGTACTGCAGGGAAGGTGAAATACCTCAGGTTATACAGGGCTGAACCAGAAGTTGTTCTCGCTGCCATGAATGTGACTTTTGTCCTGATTAAGTTTTGAGTAGAGATGGCAGATTTTGCTCCTTGAAAAATAATGACTAAACTGCAGAGGTCGAGGACAGAATTGGTAACCTCACCAAGGCCACACGATGAAGTTAATTCTGCCTAACACACTGCAGCTTTTTTGTTCTTGCTGTTCATTAAAGAGGCCTTTCTTTAAAGGCAGCTTTTACATTTTCAGACTGTTTGAAAAATTAAATCGTTAATCAAATCAACTATTGTGTTAAAGAAAACAGAAAGCACTGAAGTAGTTCCTCAAAAAAATTGAAAGGATTATAGCTGCTGTAACAGATCATACTTGAATGAGAAAGGCAAGACGATAGTTCTTGGATCCCTCATATAAATGACTCATCTCAAAAAGAAAAAAAAAAAGAGGGAGGGGAAAACACCCTGTAAATGTCAGATCACTTTTGCCAGCTTACAGTAGGTAAACTGGCATTTCTGAAATTTCCTTATGGATCTCTGCACCCAAATCCCAGGTTACTTCAGTAGACATAGGCGTTTAACTCCCTTTAACTCCCTTAAGCTATTTGAAAATCTCAGTTACGTTTCTGTTTTAAGATGATCTTCTAGATGACATGTGGATGGAACTTAAGTTTAGGTAGGGTTAGCCTCACCTCACTGCTGCCCTGTAAAATTTAAGCATCTAGTTTGAGATTGTCATCTAGGTTACTTGAAGCAGACAGTGCAAAGAAAAATCTTTCTCCAGAGGGTTCATCCCATCTATTCCAGAAACTTAATTTTTGATGAGATGAATCATCCTCTGGAAATGCCTGTACCTCTTGATTAGCTACAGAAGGACACTTTGGAATAGACACTTGGAATAGCCCTGTTGGAGGACTGAAATCCTTCACCTCTTGTGGCCATAATTAAACTAAAACATCTAAATCATGGTTGCCTGCACTGTGAGTCCAAAAAGAGAGGTGAAAAGGAAGCCTCATGCCTACTTTCCCATGCCTGTAAGACAAGTGGGGTTATGAAGGAGGTTGACAAATGCTTTTTCCTACTAACTGCCTGCAGGACCAGAAGGAAGGCTATATGGTCTGCTGTACTCACCTCACCTCCCTGAAAGTAGGAGGAAGCAGGAAAGAAACTAGGAATTTCTGAATAAAGCTTTCATTTTGCCCTTGAATTAGCCTTGATTTTAGACAGTTCATTGTCAGGGCCATTCCTCAGTGCTGAGGGAACAGTATGAATTGGAGAGTGCCACAAAATATGTTAATGACCCAGTAAGAGCTCATGTGATTAGCAACACGGCATTGTTCTTCTACTTGCCAGTGAAAAGCTCATTGAGGATTTAAAAAACATTTTCAGCAGTCAAAAAAGCCAGTTAAGTGGCATCCAGTCAAGTTAATGTGGGCACAGTGAAGCTTCTCCTCTTATTGTCCTCTCTGTCTGTCTCTCATTCTGGAAACTCTTTTTCAGGATGGATTCTAAGCCTGACTTCAGGAATTAAGTCTGCATCTTTCCTTTCTCTATCAGGAGCTTCTTACCTCCCCTCCCAAAAAAAGGAAACTTTATTGACAATAAACTCTAAATATTCTTGTTTGATGTTCTCCCCCAGGGATGAGATTGAGTTAGCTAGAAAACTACTACATTGCTTTTTTTTTTCCTGTGTTCTGTGGATCAGCAGTATATGCTTCCTTCCACTGAAGGATTGAAATGATGTAATAGCGGTAGTGTGTTTCACATTCCTACACAGTTCTTAGCACATACTCCATTATTTTTGCATCATCTTCCATCCAACTTTTACTATCAGGTCAGGAGAACCCTTCTTTTTTATCCTGCTTCCCCTGTGCCCGCAGCAACCTCATTTAGAATGAAGCTGTATTACTGTAGGATTTCAGTTTGTCTTTACCTGGAAGAAGAGAACTGAGTCAGAGACATGCAGATGGTAGATAGCTTTCAACCATTAAAGTGCCTGACAGGGAGTCCTTCTCATCAAGAATATAATTTTGGTTTCCTGGCATGTGGTAGAGCAAAGTCTGCCTTCACTTCAAAATGAAGCTCATTTTTCTCCCTTCTCCTAGCAAATGGAAAGGAGTATTTAACTGAGAACATCACAATTTCTGGGCAACACATGAATATTTTAAATGACCAAGAGATTTCTATAAAGCTGTCCTCCTCAGAAGATAGACAAAGCATCTGTCACTCTTCCATGACTGTCAGTTTAGGCTAGAATCATCAGTGCACTTCTAAAAATAATATCAAAATACAGTAATGATTACCAAATTGAGAAGTCACCTAATAAATGTTAGTTAATTGTGTTTACTACTTTGCAGAAGATTGCTTTTTATTCTATATGTTTTGCTCCAAGCAAACTCAATTATTTTACAATTTTGGGCAATCTCCTGGTTAGTGTGTGGTTGGTTCTCTCCCCTGCTGCATGTGCAGGCTTCAGGGAAAATGAATCAGTTACAGTCTCAGGTGTAGAGTTTAGTTGCTTAACACATTCTTCAGGGATGAAGCATTGGCTTAATCTTTACAATTGGACAAAACATGACCCTTTGGCAAGAGTCTTTTGCTCTTTTCAACCCTTTCTCCAGTTAGGGTACCTTGCATATTTGCTACCATCCTACATTATATGGGACGATTTGGAAGATACCATTTTCAACTCATTATATTTGTGATATGTACTATGATTATGCCATAATACGAGGTTGGCTTTACCTGTCAGAGTTACCAATGGGTGGATAACTACTACCAGAAAATTCCTGTTAGAGAAATTTCAGATCATATTCATTGTATCATGAGAATGATTTCTATTTAAGGAGAGGATTACATTACATTGGATCCCAGACTGTTTTAATTTTTAATTTCATGAAACAAACTTTAATCATTCACTGTGCTGTCCAGTGCTGAAAAAAGCTGTTTTTCAGCTCTCTTTGATTCCAAACATTTTCTTTTTTTCTTTAATGGATGGACAATTTTTAAACAGATCTCCAACAAAATATATATACATATATATTCTTAATTTTGCCCGTTCTGCAACTCATAAATGACGAGGGTCTCTCTCATCTCAATTCTCATCATAATTCCTGTTAATACTATCTTGCATTCCCTACTAGGGAAATTCTGTTGGAAACTGTTTGTTTCCAAATTATGGCTCAGAATGCTGGAAATGTACTGCCAATTCCTCTAAGTCTTTACAGGTCTTCTTGGAACGTTTTCAGAAAATATGCTGGGGCTTGGGGGATGATTCACAGTCTTCTAAGTGCATTTTTTTCATTTTAAATGCATAACCTTGTACCTGTACAAGGCTGAACACAGCCCATGTTTCATCTAGTCACTACAGCCACAAGTAGCACGGAGCCAGATTTGGAAAACCTGCCTCACTACAAACAGTAATGGAGAGAATTCCTACTTTTTGAGATACTGCCATGCTGAAGTTGACTTATATACTAGCCTTGATGTTTTGCACAACAGGTGTGATTGGAGCCTTCTAGTAAGATTGATTTTAGAATTCTTTGTGATTTTTTTTTTTAATCCCGGCTTCCTGCGCAACACTAAGCAATTCTATAGCAAAGTTGCACTACTACAGAGACTAGCTGTGTTCTGCCTCTGTGTGCTGTGGATGCCAGCAACCAGCTAAATGTACATCTATACTGTCATTCATAGCACTCTGAATGTTTGAAAAAACCACTGAGTTCAAGCTTACACTGACATTATTAATACTGACAAGTCCAATTTTTAACCATCAGCTCATCGGAGGATACTATTTTTGTCCATTGCCCTACAGAACCACGATCCCCCGCAATGATGAAGTGCAGTATTGCTAAATTCAGGCTTTTTTTCCGGTAACATGACCACAGCAAACCCAGAGGAATAAGCGGGCCATTCATAATCTCCATGTAGATATACACAGTCACACCACCCTGTCCCTCTACTTCTCTTCTTTGCTTCCGTGCGCAGGCAAGGTATTGAGGTATGCAAGAATCTCCCTCCCTGGAGCTCTCACAGACCGTGACTCTGATTGATAATGTGCATTTCAGTGCATGCCTGCTTACAAGAATTGCGAGGACAGGCAGAACAGAGAGGATGTATGACAAGCAAATATATATTCACAAACAAACAAAAAAAAGACAGCTGATGGCTCTAATTTTAGGCTTACCAGCAATCTCTCTTTATGGTAAGATGAACAAAAAGATGTTTAGCTCGCCACTAAATGGAATATTAGCTGTACTAGGAACAGACATTTTTAATGCATCTGGCTCAGTAACAGGGCAAAGAAGCTGCTGTTTATGAACCACACAGCAGAAAGTGTGAGACTTAATGAGTATCTAGCCCAAGTCATAGACACAGCTATCCATTGGCTTAGTCATGTTAGCAACTATTGTCATGATCTGAAAGCATGTTAAATCCAATGATTAACCAAAAAATACAACACTGAAGAATAAGTCTCCATCAGTGGCTGTCGCCTAAGGCTATACATCCACAAGTGGGCTGAAGCATGTGGGTATTTACATGTGCAGCTGCCTGTAAAGAAACAGAGACAAATTCATCTGTCTTGCCTGTTTCAGATGTCTGCTCTGGGAGCAGATGAAGTAAACCCTAAAAATGTGTGTGTTCCCCCATTTGCTATATAGGGAGTCTAGGTCTGACATGTAGTGTACAGCTACTGAGGAACCAGGGAAATTCTATCCTCTGCATCAAGGATCAGGCCTCCCTTGGGAGTATTGGTCTCTAAAGGAAAGTACTACAGAGTTCCAAAATAGAGAGCATCAGAAAAGAAAATAAAGATACATGCAAGGAAACTAAGCAGAAATAAACAAATAATTGAACATAAATATATCTGGGGAGAAATACGCCAAACCATAATATAATTGCTACTAACTCTGTGCATCTAGCATTAGGGCTGTATAAGAGTCACTAGAAAACTTGTCTTGAAGTTCTTGACAGCATTTTCCCGTAAAAGCATGAAGGGATGGAATCAGCTTCCTTCTGTAGGAATCTAAATTCCATGCCTAAAAGATAAATGATTATCTCATTGATTTTTAATAACACCTAAGTGTATGAGTGCCTCACAGCATACCTGTGTCAAGGGGACTCCGCTGAGCAGCACTACGCAGATTGCTAACTCTCCACAGGATAGCACATTGCTGCATGAAGATGCTGGCTCAGGTCCCAAACACAGTATTGCTACTTCCCTGCTTGTCAAGGACACAGGATGCCACAGCATAGAATAAGCACGTCCCAACTCACATCAAAACAAACTTCATGATTCCTAAGTCACAGAGGTCATTTTGAAAATGATATCTCTTTTCTTCACATAGCAAATTGCATGAAAACAGAAATGAAATTTTACTCCTTACTATAGATGCCTAAACAACTTTGGGATTTTTTTCAAGTTTTCTTTGAGAGTCATGCAGAATGAAAGGATTAGAGGTTCTTCCCACATACATGAGTTCTTTTTGTTGTCCAAGGGGAAAGAGATTCACTCACTTCCTGAGACAAACCCTGATAAATCAAGTTAAGTGGGTAATTGCTACTGTAGATAGATTTAATCAACAGGAGAAAGCTAAGAGTAAACAAAGTTGGTGACTAAGTTGTCACCATTTAAACCGTCCACATTTTGTCATCACTCAAGAATTACTTCTGATCCTGCTAGAGGATACTATTTTCCTGTTTGGAAAAGATGATATTTTGAATGCTGCAGCTATCTGTAGTTACAATAAAGTATAACTGTAATATAAAATAAATATTTAAATACACATACAATGTAAATATAATATAAATAATTATATAAATACAATATATCTGCAAATAAAATTCTGTAACATAAAATGGAGTGTCTGCTATTACAAAAATACTGTGTCCAATCTATGGAGATACGGTTGAAATTTAATACATAGTTTAATTCACATCAATAACAAGAGACAAGCTAGAGCCATATTCACTCACTGCAGATTAAAAACAACAACAATAAAAAACTTTTCATGTGGAAGAGATGCTCTGATGCTGCAAAATATAGGCAGGAAAGGTGGAACACACATTAGCACTGAGGCTTCCTCTGAGAAATTCAATCCACATAATACAGACGCAGTCATGACACAGTCATGGCTGTGGGATACCAGATCTATTGCTTTTGCTTCCAGCAGTGTTCAGGATTGTGCAACACTGGTTTGCAGCAACATGCATTTGCTCAGGTATCTACGCTGTGTCCTGCCAGCTCTGTAACTACAATATACACGACTCTACAGCAGGAAAAAACAACAACATTAACCAAATAAACATCGCAGACATATGACATGAGAGGGTCGTGAGAGGGATTTTTGGATTTCTCTCTCTTTTTTTCTTTCTAACATGTAACCTAATTTTACTGTAGACCTTTAACGAGCTTTGAACCAGACTTGTTACGAAAGAAAAGAAAATATGTCACGGACATGGTCTTGGAGCTGCGAAGCTTTTCTGCAATACTTGTGCATTATCACTTCAGTGGCTCATAGACACTAACACTTGATTGAACTCGCAGTGGAGAAGAACCCGATTCAAGGAATTTGCAGCCACTTTCTTGCCTTGAACTTGCAGGTAGGTTCTACTCCTCCTCTTTACTGTAATGTTAGAGGGTGAGTGTATCAGGACATACTTGAGGTAGGCAGCTGCAGGAAGCAGCAACTTCAGCAGCATCCTGGGACATCACCCAGGGCTCGAGCAGGTCTCAGACCTGCCACGGGAAGGGCTGGATGTCTGGTGTTCTCTTGGGAGCCCCTCTAGGCCTCTAAGTTCTGCGCCAGGGCTCACAGCTAGAGCTGTCCAGTGTAGGACGTGGGGAGGAACCCCACGCAGGGTCACCAGGGCCGTGATCTTTGCCTCCTCCCTTATGAACTCACAGGTGCGACAGAAGGTGCCACCGTCCCACTGGCAAGCTAAACTCCAGTGGAAAGCAATAAAAAAGGACACCGGGGCTAGTCACACCGATAAGGAACAGATAGCCAGCTACCTGCTATTATTATCTGAGTGGGAATGATAACTTGGTGGTAATGAGGCAAATAAAAGCCTCTGCACTTGAGACTGTGTTTTGATGCCATCAGTCTGCTAATCAGGAAATCACAGATTACAGTCAACAGAAATTATGTGCTGACAATATTTTCCAACGGTGTAATCCCAAATCAGTGAGATTTATTTCCAAGAAACAGATAAGAAATAACCTCATGCTAGCTTCTGTATCAAGAGCATAAACTAGGATACAAAGTGGGCTCTGATCATGTTCTGTGTAAGTGCATGTCCTACATTAAATATAAAAATACAAGCAGCTCTGAGCCATTAAATATTGTCCTAAAAGACAACTGCTGCAGGAGTGCAGAGGATGGCAGAGCTGGGAAGTCTAGAGCTGAATTTCACCACTGAAGCTGTCTCATCAAGCCCTCCTTTTCTTGGCCCCACACTCACTGTGGTGACTGTACTTGTGTTGTGCCTGTGATTTTGTTCAGTAGATATGTGAGAAGACAAAGAATAGAAATTGCCTCTAGTTTAGCAGAGGAAATAATAATGAATGGTGGAATATACCATTGGGGAGGTGCTGTTAGACAGTAGAAGCTCTGAAATTTTACTAAATGAGATTTAGAACAGGTAAAATGCTCTACATGAATTAGAATTTTTATCTATGAATCCTAATTAGTT
>JAWLRI010000505.1:3651240-3668395 GCA_034781795.1 Crypturellus tataupa
CCTCTCCTCTCCTCTCCTCTCCTCTCCTCTCCTCTCCTCTCCTCTCCTTTTTTTGTACCTGGGTAACAGAGAAGAATTTGTCCTCCATGTTTCCTGAGATCTCAGCAAACCTGCTGACCTTCTGTACTCTAGCAGATTATCTGCTGTTCATTTCTGTGTCATAGCCGGGAAACCGTCTGCCCACTCTTCATGAGTCCTGTAGTCATGTGCTTCAGCTGATAAGATGATAGAAATCAATCTTCCTGAAAGCAATGTCCAAAGGCTGTATCCAGAACTGTTTTTAATTCACAAACGCTGACTCTATTTATTTCATCAGTGCCTGAAAAAAAGACTAGAATTTCCCCAGATATTTATTCCTCCCAAGTAAAATCCATATAGTCACTTGAGCCATATCTAAGGGAAAAAAGTGTCGCTGAAAGGGCCTTGTGATATGGGTTCAAAACTGATCTTAATTCTGCTAGAATAAATCTTCTCTAATGGCACTAAAGTCAGTAGAAAGAAATTCCAGGTTTCAGCTGCTTTCACAGAGCCTGGAATTTGTTCTTCTCTGTCAAGTGCCTCTTTTTAACTAATATAGTTAGACAAGTAAAGACTTGTCTAAAGGACTCTAAAAACTAGAGGAAATGCTCTATTTCAGCTATGCCAGGAGATTTTTAAAAGGTACCTTGTCACTTGCCTCTAATGTGGCTGCGTTATGGTGATAGGGATGCAGGCTCTCAGCAGCTCCTGCACTGTCATTTTTCTCCACGGCAAGAAAGTAGACGGAAAAAAAAGAAGCTGCAAGGACTAAGTTACATTGGAGCTACAGGGCATTCTACAGAGAGCAAACTGTGCTCTTTTCAGGGCTGCATTAAATTAATTATGCAGGAAGGAATAGTCAAAGACATCTGAATAACTTGGGCCACATTCCTGCAGTATATGAACAAGTAAGCGGGTTGTAAGGCTGGTTAAAACTTGGGCAATGCCTAAAGCGAATAATATCTTTATCTTAGCAATGTTCTGCTTTGTTTTGAAAAGGTAGCAATAAATCAGTGAGTTCCCACATAATGAAATATCCATCTCATTGCAGCAACAGCTGTTACATGAAACACAGAAACCATCGAAGTGAATTAGACTGGAAACTATCTTTTACAGGGGCCACATCTTCTTACATTTTTCTCCTGTACCAGACAGAATTAAGCCCTGGCCCCACTACAAGTCTCTCAACAGGGCTGGATTAGATCCTAAATGGAGTTTGGGGCTTCCCATTTAATACAGGGTACATCCACACTGCCCTCCGTGCACTGGAGTACCTGCAAACCCAGATACCAGAAAAGGGTATCCAAGTCCTTTAAAGGTGCTAAGGAATTCAAACATAAAGTGCTCCTAAAATAATAGCAACTATGTGAGAAACTCAAGTGTTTGTATAGCGCAGCCTTGCATAATGTTACTCACTGCAAGACTAAAGTCTACAGTTCTAAATGTTGTAATATTAATCATATATCAGCATGTGTTTTAAAATGCAACACATTTTGAAGTCCTGTTTGAATTGGACATGCTATTGCAGGTCTCCACAGGACATTCTGTTTAGAAAAGAGATTACCAAAAATAAAAATTACAAAACAAAACAGTGCAAGTTACAAAAATGAGAGTACAAATGCCTCACTCCGGAAGTTTTTGTGACAAATCCAGATGTAAACAAGGCCAACGGGACTCAGTATATATTTTTCTATTACATCAGTAAGGCAGGGGCTCAACAGCTATCCTGGACTTGTTTTAAAGGCTATAACACGGACCTAGTTTAAATCCACTTTCATTCAGTTTGTAGTTCACCAAAATAGTTGTATTGAGATGGAAAATTTTTATGTTAAGTTTTTTACCCTCTAGGTATCAAAAAAAAGCTCTTATAAAAATGGTTCTCGCTTATGAATGATTTGTATTTGCCTTTCTGCAAGCCTAACAAGAAAAAGGCAGTTTAAATAAAATTTAACCCCTTACAACTGGCTTTTGACTTACATGCAATTACAAGAGAAATATTTGTGGGGACAACATGGGGTTTTTCTCTCTTTCTCTTTCTCTTTCTCTCTCTTCTCCTCTCTCTCTCCTAATCTCTCTCCTATTTTTTTCCAACTATCCAATTTAGAAATTTATAGTTATAAATCTAAATCTAAATAAGCTATACTCTCTTTTTCTATTTCTTTCCTTCTCTTTAGTCATTCCCCCAGGCTTAAATCCTCTTGGACAACGAAAGTATCACATTTGGCAATCAGGGCACTGCTAAATACTTACCACTGTTCACTTTATTTGTAGGCACAATCTGGTATGTCCTTAGTTTATATCACAGAACTATACATAGGTTCCAGGCAAAACCAAGGTCCCTCTAGACTCAGTGCTATATGCATATACGCTATAGCTGTCTGACAGGGCGCTGTCTTAAGATCCTAGAGACAGAAGAGCTTTGTCAATGTGTTATTTTCCTGGACTAGTCATCCTTGACAAAGATTTACACGGACAACAAGATGCCAGCGTGACCATACCGAGTCTGGTTTTGCAACATGTTCAGGGCTTGTGAGGACATCTACCTCGTGCACTGAGCCAGGCAGCGTATCAGCAGTGACAGTAGTCCCCAAATTGCTTACAGCTTCAGTAGACTGGGCAGACAAATGGTGAGTGGAGAACGAAGGCGCAAAAAGGAGAATATCTACGGCCACGGTCACGAGCCCCTTCTGAGACGGAGTCCATGCCGTCGGCTTGGCTACTCACCTGTGCTATGCAGGTAGCAGAGGCCAAGAGTCCTGAGCACACAGCTGAGTTGTGAAACGGTTCAATCGGGTAAGCTCACACCCTTGCTAACTGCGCTGTGCAAATAATCTCATGAGTGAAGCATTGTTCACATCAGCACTTGGAGGAACCACATATAAGCCCTCCTTGTTTCAACAGCTCCTGGCTATAAGCCGAACACAGGGCAGTTTTGTGCACATCCAGGTGACCCATGAGGTCCCCTGCGCTGCTGTGTTGCTACAGAGGCTAACAATATGGACGAAATCTGCTCGAGCAAGAATTTACCACCCCAGGCAATTCCTACACTTGGGTCTATACGTATAAATTCTTACAGTTGGGAGAGTTATTTGTCCTCAGGTGGAATTCATGATAATTCATGTAGCTAGGGCCTTTGCTCCTTGCAGATGACTGTCATGGTAAGTGCATCCTGTCCTGGCTGACAATATTGCAGCAGCAGATAGCAGATGAATACCAGGTCAATCACAAAGTACTGTAGAATCACCATTTCATTATGTTGTCTCACTCCTTAAAAACCTCCTTATTGGGTTTTTTTTTTTTTTTTTTTTTTTTTTTGTCTGCTAGAGAGAGGATTTTGACCTGAACGTAGACCTATACAAAGTTTTAGAGATTCATAATTATATTGATATATGAAGACTACTCTATATTCTGGATTTTCTTTCCCATCAATTGCAGGTGCTCCATTTTGTTTCAAGAAATGTGAATCACAGATCACAAAATACTTACAAATTCTAGTTTATTATCTGTAAGGTACTACTGAGAAACCAGATCAACAATATCCCTGGGAGTTTCCTCTGTGACTGGAAAATCCCTTTGTAAGGGTCTAATCAACAGTTAAACACAAGCACATTCACACTAATAACACTAATATGGCAGAAAGCAAAATGATATTGTTTTCTGGAGAAAAGAGTGCACAGTTCAGGATATACACCAGCAACAGCAGAAGAAACAAGGGCTGCTTACCGCAGTGCACATGTCACAAAAGATGCCAATACTCAGCTGAGCATTTCAAAGCATGATCCATCGGCCGCAATTAAAACGCACAGAAAAATACAAGACAGCACGATCCTGTGTGAATGAAAAAGTAGTTCCTTTGAAGCTAGAATCTGACACATTTCAGAGCTCAACAGAAAGAAAAATCAATTTTTGTATTATTCTTCTTTCTAACTTTGGATGAAGTTTAAAAAAGGTGAAATAAGCATGTGGTTACGCGTTCACAACCCTTTGTTGTTCCTTTGTTTTTCCAGGAATACACAACAGCAGCCAACACAGAGAAACATCCAGGCAAACGGAGCCAGAACATTACCTTCATTTTCTTACTCTTTTCACTGCCTCAGGAGATTGACCCAGGGGGCAAGTGTTACCGCTTCATAAAGCCCTTGATTGAGCTGTCCACTGGGGAATATTAACTACAGGTTTAAATAAAACAGAGCCAACATTGCTCAGCTTCCTGAGCCAGTATCTCCAGGATTGAGAAGCATAGAAATATACCTTATTCCTCCCTTTCTTACCTCTCCTCATGCCTACAGTTTCACTTTTCAGCTGAAAAGTGGGAGAAGAAGAAGAGGACAAGGGGGTATTTGGGAAACCAAAGGAACTCGCTACCAGTAGAAATCATCGAAGAGAATAACACCACTTGATCACTGCTCAAACTAAACCCAGAGATGATTATTTAAATACATTAAACCATATGGCCAGCTTTGCAGATGGAGTTTTAGGCTTTGCTGGAGCCTCAGGGACATGTATACGCTGAGAACCTGGTCCAACGTCTTGGTTTATAAAAAGCAATGGGCCCTTCACTAACATTAGCACAGTATGATCTGCTCTTGGCCCTTTGATGCTGAGGGTAGGTCCCCACGCTTAGCTGTTGCATGGGCCATAGGACAAGAATATTCACTTTCTTCCTACTGCTGTGTACTCAAGACCTTACTGAAAATGTTCCTGTCTCTGAAGACCTTTGAAGACCTCTGAAGACCTCTGGGCACTATTGAGGAAAATAAAATGCTCTGCTCTGCTGTGGAAATAATTTAATGGAAAATTTATTCACAATTATTCATGTTCAGATGAAAAAGAAATTCATAGTTTCATGCTTTGATTACCTAAGTGCTGCAGCTGCATTAAGAAAAGAGATTTGCCCAGCAGCGGGAGGTTTCACAGGCTCTTCCCACCACTTTACATTCTGCTTTGAACAACATCCAAACTGAATTCAACACTTGTGATACTCTTCCTAATGCTGGTATGAGGTAATGGTTCTCTTTCTTAATCTAAATCTCATCTTCCCAGCTGCAGTCTTTACAGTTTCCTCTAACTATGCTAGTTGCGTGAGACTAAGGGTCCTGAGAATTTAGTAAATCTTCTAGGGTTTAAGATTATACAAGGACAGAATTTGTTTCATCAGTTGTCTTAATTTATTAATGCTCTACAGTCAGAATTGAATTTGAAACTAAAGTGAGTAGCATTCGCTAAAAGCAGAAATAAAATGCACCATGAGAAAGGTTTGGTCTATTAAAGTCTACTAATTTGCAGTTATATTAATTGAGATATCTAAGTTGTACAATAAACACCAAAGCAGAAAAGAGTCTGTCTATTCCACCCTTTCTCTATCGTTGCCCAAATTAAATATTTAGGTATACACTGTCATAATTCTTTTTATGATCTTTTTACATGGAAAGCCCCAATTACGGTAGAAAAAAAAAAAAAAAGGTTTTATCAAGTGGTATAAATGAAATATCATTGATTTATATAACTGCGATTCCATCAGCTCTGAGGTAGGAGCTGCGGAATTTATTAGTGTTTTAAGCACGAACTGTGACTTTACAGGGAACAGCGAGGCCTTGATCATGGATAAGGCTATATTTGGTATGTGAATGAATGTGTGTACGGATGTTTACAGATACGCGAGCATTCCTCTGAAAAACATAACTTGCCAGAAACTTTTCTAATGATTAGGCAGCTGCCCAACCTCTTCAGACCTGTCATCATTTGCCATACAAAGAGAAATTTTCTTCCCAGGAAATAGAGCACTGATTGCTTGCACAGAAAGGAAATTAATGACTCAAAAATTGTGACCAACAGCCTGCATTTTGGAGACGGCCAATCCTACGAAATGTCACCTTTGTCAGGCTATAATTTCCATTCTGTACCTGATGGGTTTTTGATTCCTTTTTCCTAAATGGTGGAAATACTTATGGAATGTCATGTGGATGCGAAGCTGTATCACAAGTTAGTTCACTGCTTTCTCTTAGATATACAGGCACCGTTAATGCTGGGAGAGAAGAATGTGATTCAGAGGGGCCATCCCGATAGAACTGTCCCGCAGAGCTGCCTCTGCCACTTGGCAAACTCGTGGTGACACTAATTAGAAGCCAGACCGTAACTTCTATGTTATGTAACTGGCATGTCAACGCAGCGCTATGAAAAATGTCCTTGTGAAACAGAGTTCAGATGTTTTGATAATCCACATTATTCATCATTTCAGAGCAAAATGAGATAAGGAGGCACGTTCAGCCCTTGCTGTGGATACAAGAATGGGAATATGAAAGGAAGGGCTTATTTGCTAACAACTCCTCTGAAGGAAGGGAAAGCCACATGCCAGTTGCTTTCCATCTATGACAGAGAGTCATTAAACAAGAAGATGTTTGATTGACACTATATTAGGTTACATTTAGCCAAATCAAACCGTTCATTGTTAATGGCTTAAACAATCATCAGGCCTTATAGTAGACTATGAGTCATAGTATTATTTTTCCATTTCTCTTAAAAGTGGGGTAACCTGTCTTGTGAGAAGTTTATTCTCGACAGGCAATTTTCTTTTAATTTTTGTTTTGTTTTGTTTTGATTGATTTTTGTTATTGAATCAATACAGATCCTCTTCTATTCACAGTGTCAAACAGAGTTTACAACTCAGAGTTACTCTGAAGAGAAGTGTTTTGCCTTTCTGTGGCCATTTTGGCCAAGAACTGTTCCCAAGTACACCTCTGTTTTCTAGGATCATCAGCTATCAGGAACTGAAGGGAGACTTAGTTTAAATCCCTGAATATTTGCAACCTAAAAAGCCAATAATGTAATATGTAACAGTGATGGAGGCTAAACCTCTTGAAGAAAAGAGAAGTTGCATTTCCTTCAGGTTAGTGATAAATAGCCTAGAAACGTCTTCATGTAACTCTTTTGGTGAAGCCAGAGTGGTGTCCCCACCCAAGGCTCATATGACCACATACAGCACATTAGCACATAGCAGAATTTATCTATTATTTTATGTGGAAGAATCAGAAGGAGAATCAGGAAAAAAAAAAAAAAAAAAAAAAAGAGGCTGGGAGCCTCTTTCTTCAGAAAAAAAAAAAAAGAGAAGCTTTTGTGAAATGAATGCTCCAAGAGAAGAGCTTTGAAATGTTACCAAAACATTGATTTCTAACAAATTTCTGCTGTGTGAGGGAAAACAAGACTTTACATGTTCCTTTTGAACAAACAGGATGGCAACAAAGTTACTTAGTTTCACAGTGAGCTAAAATTTATTTTCCTGTTGGACCTCATCTAAAAGCTATTTCATGCCATGGAAAAATTACCATTGATTTCAGTTTCGGTGGATATTGTCCAGAGGTTTCCCATTGTACCCGTTTAATGGGACATATGCAGAGGACAATACAGTCCAGACATCATCTCCTGTCCTGTTGCAGGTTTTACTCTCACTTAACAGCAGTGGATCCCAGAGATATAGTAAGGAAACAATTTCATTTTTTACTCATCTTTTGCCTACACAGATAAATCTAGTTCAAGCATTGTTTTCTGCCCAATATGTAAAGTATTCTAAGATAGAGTTTTTGAAATTAATATAGCTTTCTCTATCAGGAATGTATTTCCTTTTTACAGCTTTAGCCAGAGATCTTTATATTTTTAAGTGGAACATTAATTCCATTGAATTCAGTGAGACTGTTCTTCACTTAGGCAGATTTAGAAGTGCCTTGCTGGCTGATTTCTCTAGTTAGACCTGTATATAAAAAAGTAATGACAATTTTCAAATTAAATTAGTCTCAGGTTCAGGACTAAGCAAACCTAGAAGCAGTTGAAGAAAATAATTCTTGGGCTTGAGACACCACTTACTATAAATTAAAATCATAGTAATATATAGTCAGTGATGCAAAACACTATGATGTTTGATTTAGTACAGGACACCAGATGTGAGGAAAACAGAGGGAATGGTGTTCAGGGTAATATGGCAGATAACTTTATATGTGTTTATCTTTTACCTTGTGAAGTTAAATCAAATAAGTAGCAGTAATGTCTATAAGCTTGCTGCCCGGCGATGTAAAAAGCAGCTGCAGGGATAGAGCAGCATGCACAGAGCTCTGCATACGTCGGGAGACGAGAGCCTGCAGCACGTGCAGCAGACGCATTAGCGTGAGAGACCAGCCCAGCTCCAGAGGAACAACTACACATGGATTTACATGGTGGCCCCTCGCAGCTCTAAAGAGTAGGCTGTGTAAAATCCCACCATTTTAAGGCTCCAAAATGCAGGTTTACCAAAGAGATTGTAGGCTACTGAAAGAAAAGGTTTGAGAATTCCCTATTGCTGGGGAACAGGAGGGGTTTCCCTTTTCCCAGTTTTCTTCAAAACATGAAAGAATACATCTCAACCGTATTACACTGGTGAACAGCATCTAGGAAGTTCGAAGTCAAGACTTCCACCAGGTCCTTAGTAGACCCTTTGGCGTCATGAGATTGCAGAGACTGGAGTTTGGCATGTGATCCTGGGTATCACTGTGTCACAGCCCTTATTAATGGGGTACAAATTTAACCTCCATACAACTGTACTACTTTATCAGGTGTGCATCTGGGATGACTCTGGCCCAAGGCACAAGTTAATGCTGGATTTCTGTCCTTCATTTTGCAGTTTTGTCACATTGGTAATGGGCTACATTGAGTGATTTGGAGTCGATCAGAGATGATCAAAGAAACCATAAAGCAAGTGCTTACTAAGATGCTTGCTGCATCTGACCTACATACTACCCATCTGTTACAAACCTGATTTATGGAAAAAAAAATGAAATTAAAAATCTTGCTGGAAACATAAGCACTCATAACTCGACCATATTTTGTCCAGTCACATCCATTTTTCATACCTATCTGTTCTCTAACACAAGATATTTACACTAAAGGCCTAGAACAACACTGTTCCTAATCCACATCTGATTATCTTCTCTAAGTTAGATACAAGAGATGTACAACAGCTTAGAAGTCTGATAAGAGAATGGTGGAGCGGCACAAAATGGGGGAAATTACAGGCTTTGCTGTGTGATTGCCAGCTAGGGGCCTTAGCAGGTCAGTAAGCAGAATGATTATTTATGCAGAGCAGATTCGCAGGGAACCACACATGTCTTCATGCTAATTTCAGTGTCAGAGCCATCTGATGCCCCATTACGTTAGAAAAAGGTGGGGAAGGAGAAAAAGTGCTAGAGAAAAGGGCCTCCGAAATGCAGTCCTAATAAATTCTGCTGCAGTATGCCATCTGTTCCGAGGGGAAATCTATGCTGTCATAAATCTGAGTGTTGTGGCTAGGAAGACTGAGGGCATGCAACCCAAATTTGTAGATACTCTGTTGTGAAAACTACCGAGCAGAGCTGAGACATTAATTTAATGAAGCTGGATTCTTTTCTGGTTGCAAATATTTCTTGAGAATGTTTTCCTTTGCATTAGTCAATGAATTATTTAAGCTCCGTTAAGGGACACGGTTTGTTGCAAACAGCTACCACAAATATTTGGGAAATAAAAGTTGACCTGTATTCATGCAGTGTGACTTGTTAGTGAGTGTGCTAGTGTGTTCTCTTCTCCTTCTGGTGGGCAGAAACTTGGGAGGGGTCTGCAGACATTGCTCGGCCTCGGCCTCTTTCTTGGGGGAAAGCCAAGGGAGAAGCTGAAAGTAAACAGGGGAAGATGAAAATAAACAGGACTAGAGGATCCGGGGAAAACTTGAACCTTTCTTGCCTGTGCCTTTCAGGTTCTACCTAACTGAAGAAAAGCAAGCAACAACAAGATGCCACATGATTAATCATTTTTTTATTATCAACAATCGTTGCCAAAGTATGAATCCAAGTCATTAGCAAGGACTCTTTAAAGGTAGTAAAGAGAGACCAAAAATGGGTCTGTTCTACAGAATGTCTAACATCATCTCTTGTTTTCTATTTTTGATTATTCTCATGCACAAAAAGTACCTGCTAAATATTACTTAGGCTAAGGTTAATCCCATCACAAGCAGGTTAATTTGCTTGCTCTGTTGACAGGCCTCTTTTGAAAGGGATTTCTGTCTTTCTTCTGTGTCTAGCAATGCTTTGGTCAAAGAAGCACAAACCAGTTTTAATACAAATACCAATAGAATGTAAGCTTAACATTCATTTTTTTTGTTGTTTTCAATGGTATACAGTTCAGTCATGAAAATGAAGTGGAAAATTCTGATATCCTTGCAGAATTTCAGAAAGAAAAAAAAAAAGAGTGGGGGGCTCTGTAAAAAACAGAGCCTCACTATTCAGAAAATACTGTAGCCAGTCTAGACCAGAACAGGAGCTAATGCATGTACAGTATGCAGCTAATTTTGTGATTATAAGTGGCAAACCTTCCAAAGCTTTCTTTAAAAAAAAGAACCTTTCTTTTCATGTTGGATCAGTTTTCATGGTTTGTAGACCCACTGTTTAAAAAATCTCTGATTCTGCCATGGAGAAAAATTCTTTGGAATTTTATATACTGATAGAGATTAGTTAGTACAGGAAAAAAAAATGATAACTATTAAAATCAAGCTACATCCCTAAGTAAGGAAAACTAGAAAAATCTGCAGACGAATGGCAAGCTCAGACATTTATAGCTAGCGAGGGAAAGTAAAAAATACATTATATCCTTCTCTTAAAATGCAGATGATTGTGTGTAAATGTTTGTGCATAAAAGCACCACTCATTCACTTAAATTCAAAACAAAAACTTGTTGAATGGACTGGAGGTACAAGCTATGTTAGTAAATAGTTAGCAAATTAGTTAGCAAACTGATATTAGCAAATTTTCTTTTTCAAAGGACCTTATCGCTTGAGAGGTCAATATCCTTTCTAGACTATTCTTTTGACTAATGTGTAAGATATATAGCAGACCCTGAGGGTTGCAATCAGAAGTGAACGATCCTCACACACTTACTAACTACAACTTCTGTGTTTATTTACCATAGGAACAGAGTACCATCATATTTTCTTTGCAGGAATGCTCATAGGACACAGATGTCCTCTCCCGCAGGAGGTTCCAGGAGCTGGTCACCCAGAGAAGTGTTGAAGTGTGAGACTGTGTCCAGCTGGACTGTGTCCTTTGTGCAGTTCACGGAAATGTGATTTGCCTGTGGCTCTGAGTACAAAAAGTTCCTTGTAGAGTTGTAGTGATAAACAAAAAAGTAGGTTTACTCAATATTGACATCCATGAGAAGTACCTAAACTATACATTGTCCAAACTGGATGTGAGATAAACTTTCGCTATTTACACTCCCCATATCTTTCGCCATCCGGTAGAAGAAAGGGGAGAACCCTATGAGTGGTGACTGAATGGTAGAGAACAATGCTCAAACAATGTTTAGGGATGAGGATTGCAGCAGAAGGGAGATACTGTATTGTGTTCTGCTATAACAATCATTTGAATTTACTATCATCTCCTTTGAAAAGGTTTTGTCAGCTGAACAACATGCAGCAGTTAAAAGTTAGAAATAAACACTTATTTCCTGATGGAAATATCTTAGCACCGTCTCACCTACTGCTGATAAGGAACTTTGGCAAACACACACTGAACTGTGAGAGGCCCAAGCTTTCCCTTCATTCTCTAAGACCCATGAATCAGCAGCTTTTCATGTAGTGAAGGAAAAAGCGCGTTCCCAGTACCCAGACCACCAGTACACAAAGATCAACGTAAAAATCACAATAGAGCTACAATAATATACAGTTCCTGACAACATTCACCTAGATATTTTACCAAAAGGTGAGGGAAATTTATGAAATACATAAAAGTATCTTCTGGAAACTTTATGGTAGGCTTTCACTAAGTTTTAGTGAAACTAAAAGTAAGTGTTCTCCAGCAGTTAAAAAAAACACACTGTCATATTATCCTCTAAAATCTGAATTTTAAGAGGATGGTAGAGGAGATGATAATGTTTTTAGTTATTATTTGTATTTCACAAGAAAGGCAGAAACATAAAATACTCTATCTAGTTTCTTCAAAATAAGTTTATGCACCTTTTTCAGTTTTAAAGACTCTGAGCTCAAGTTATTGAATGAATTTACCTGCAGACTTGACTCAGAAGTCTAAGGTCTAAAGTGCACTCAGTCTTCTAAGTCTTTGTGTTTAATAGGAAGGTAGTCTGGGATCTCATTTCTGAGGGTAGGACCTAAGTGTTTTGTTGTATCTAGACTTATCCAGTATCACAGATGACATTATTGGTATCATAAAGAATTGAATTCCGCTGTCCTGAGTCCTAAACTAATATTTTAATATTTACCATAACTTCTTTTTTTTTTTTTTTTCAGAGCAGAACTGTAATGGAAGCTACACAGAAAAGAAATGGACAGACTACTGTTTGTAGGGTTATACTACGTTACCCTTCCTATATGAACAGCAGTCTTAGTTTTATATTTTGGACTCATTATTTTTGTTATGGAATCTGCTCATTGGAAAATAATTTCACTCAGGCAAAAACTGGAGTTTGTGATTTGTTAAAATGTGACGAGACATAATAGTCCATGATATATCAAAGGAATCATTTAGGTATTCAAATATTGCAGTCTGGGGACATTACTGAAGGCTAAGCAATTTATTTCTAACAGGCAAAAAGGTATAATATTGCCTGGAAACACTCTATCATTGTCTTATTGCTCTCAAACAACAGAAATTGTGAAAAAGAAGAGGAGGTGAAAATCAGGTTTTTAAGAGTCATTGCTAATGGATGATATCAGAAAAAAAGTTATTCATGAAGCTTTATATGTGTCGTGTAAGATATTCCAATATATTGCCCTTCAAGGTACTATTCTCAGACCAAGTAGATATAGTTAGCAGCTATTCTGTGTTCCTAACAGAGGAGCATCTTTATTCCCAGAGATCCAAAAAAAAAAAAAAAGGCAAACCACTTCTTCATAGAACTACATTTTTCCAACCGTAGGTTTCATGTTTATGTACTGATGCAGGTGTGTTTTTTCCCTAACCCCTGCCTCATCCACAGTCAAAATTTCTGTCACAAGTCACATTTCTTCTTAACATGTTGTAGAGAATTTACTCTATAGCACCTATAAAGAAGGTCAAAAGGAGATTGCACTCTCTGACTCAGGGAGGAAAGAGTGAATCAGCAATGCAAACAAAAAAACCTGGATTATGGGGCAGAGAGACTGACCTTTAGACAGTCTAGCAACTGTAGCATGTAATAGCCATAAAACTGTCTACCAAAATTATGTCCTCTTTATTAAGAATGTGTACTGTATGCTTATCCTAGGGGCACTAAGGGAAAAGTTGGAGTGAGATAATGAGGGAGATAACTTGAGATAAGTTTTATTATTTCTTTTTTTTCAGGAAATTAATTGAGGATAACTGATACACTATTTTTCCATTTAGATCTATTAGTTAGCATTGAACTCGTTGACCAGAATAGATTCACACAAGACTGCAACTTTTCTTTTGATAGCCAAATCTACAAGTGACAGAAAGGCCAATCATCCAGACTGCAAGCAGTGAGAAATTCGTTACTGAAATTATCTTATGATAAAAAATACATTTGAATAGTAATGCTGGAAGATTTATCAAAATACCATTATCTATTGTGACAATCTCAAATCAAAATGAATTTTTTTTCTTTAATTTGAAATACATTGTTTCTAAAATAAAACTGCCTTATAGGTACCAGTTTTAACTGGATGTCTAAACAAAATAAATAAATAATAAAAATAAAAAACGACTAGATTTGTCCTAATAGGTCCAGATACCTGGCAGATCTGCTTTGGGGGTTGATAATTTGTGTGACTTTATTTTTAGAGTATAAATTTGGCAGTAAGCCTCAGAATTAAAGTTTTAAAAACAGGGCATTGTGATAAATGATTATATGCTTGAAACTGTGCTTTATGTGCAAAAAATGAAAATGAAAATTTCATACTACATGAAAATTTCTAAATAGTAATGAAAATAGCAGCTAGGCCTTGAAAGACAACCTTGTGACTCTTTAGCGTTTTACAGAAAATCAGTGATATATGGACCCGAGCAGGTACTTTTGAGTGCAGACATACCTGAGATGGTTCCATGGCACTGACAGCATCGTGCAGAGCACCCTTTGAACTGTCTCCATACAAGTCATTTAGGATCTGAGAGTAGTGTGAGGAGGAACAAGGAGTAAGGTCTGAAGGTAGCAGGTATTGTGCAGACTCGCACTAGGATATGTATCTTGCCATTAGGTGTCTGCAATGCAAATAGATGAGAGAGGCAGGGAATGATTGAAGGAAGTGGCAGCATCTGACTACACTCACTTCATTAGTTCAAATCTCAAGTGTTCGTCCACTTAATAGATACATTAGCTTTAATCACGGAAAAGACAGCTCTGATAATTTAAAAGTGATATGAAAACATGATGTTGTTAGTTTTCCAGTGAGGTCAAAACAGCTTTAAATGGTTTACATCTTAAATCTCTTTAATAAGCAAATGGCATTGTTTACAAACTCTTGCACTCCAAACACCACAGGAACATCTGGATTCTCTGTACTTGTGGGTGACTGAATGATCCACATAAAGCAGTAAGTATCTTGTAATCTGGAAAGCTGTGTTCTTAAAGACACCATTTGTTCATTTGGGCACTATTTTACTTGTCAGAATACGAGGGGAAGGAGAAACACTTGAGTCTTCTAGTAAGAAACTGTGTAGGCAGAACACTGGACTAGGACAGCTTGTATCCTCTGTCTACCAAGGTGCAACACTGGATGCTCTCAGGAAAGATGTCCACCCTCTCATAATGCATAATTATTTTAGCTTATTCAATTAGTTTGTTCTATTTAGTTTATTCTATTATATCTATATGTCTTGAATCTCACCTTAATGGCTGCTTGACAGGTCTCCTATATGGGAGGGCATTATCTGTCTGAGAGGTTCAGTCCTCTTCTGGTATTTTGAATAGACTTTGGGAAATAGCAGATGCAGCTGACTTGGCAGATAAGGTTTTTAGTTCCTTTATTCTCCTTCCTGTCCCATAAGAACTACTGGGAAGATACCTAAATCCTCTTCTATATCCTGACCAGGGATGAAAAAATGGTCAGCTGATTGAGACAAAGGAGAAATGTAAGGGCAACCCAAGAGTCTGAATATAAACTGTCCTTTTTTTGTTTGTTTGTTTGTTTTGTTTGTCTCCTTGGTAAAGACAAGAAACTGGCTGGAAAGGAGCTAGGTGATATCTTAACACTATGAACTATCCAATCACTGTAACCTCTCTAATGCTTACTTACAGTGCACACTGGAAATTTGCTGTCAGTGATTGAACCCATAGGTCCAGTGCGAAGGGTTTATTTCTGAATTACTGGCTCAAGTCCAGGAGATAAATACTTTATCCTGAACCTATCTCCTTTTCCTGATCTTTTGTCTCTATTACGTACTTAAGTTGCACACTCCTCCTGACATGGAACATCTAGAAAAAGCTTGCACAGTCCCCAACACATTTGGGGCTTGCTCATAGTTCATAAATAAATAACAAACAGTAAAATATTATCCTAATTCAAAAAGAAGTATCAAATTATTAGTCTTTCTTTCATTTTCAAGCGTTTTGCAATACTTAAGGAGGGACAGTAGAAAATATTATGGCTACATGTTTTTTTTTTTTCCTAATATTCTAAGCTTCCAAGTCAGTTAAACATGCTAGAGAAACCTGCAGGTAGGACTACAGCCACATCAGTCGCACAGGAGAAAGCAGCACACAGCCCAATCACTAATAAACAAGCACTTGAACTTCTTAATAGTGCAAAATAAAAGACTGGAGGCATGATGTTTGAGGTGAGAAGGCTACTGAAGGCATCCTTGGGAACAATCTCTTGTGTTCTCCTAGAAAACAAAAGACTTCTAGAGAAAAGGAAACAAAGACCTGAACAGCAGGAATATTTTGGGACTGGAGCCAGGGAAAAGAATCAGTAACAAAGACGGGTAATTTTGCATGAATTGCTGTTTTGTGTTGTTGAGCACCAGAACACAGCTGGTGTACTGGTGAACCTGAGGATTTGTATTAACTGTATTGAAATGATAATGAAGTTTTTATTTTATGATTGCAGATGTTGGTGGATTATTGTTATTAAGCCTATTAGTTTGATAGTACAAATATGAGTTTTTGTTTGTTTACAGTCTTATTTGTTGTAGCTTTGTGAAATTAAATTTAGATGTCTATTACATAATTCAAAATAACACAAAAGGTCAAATGAGAAGGTAAAAGCACAAAGGTAAAGTACAGTAAAGGTAAAGTTCTACAGATTCAAATGCTTCAGAATTTGGGTGAACTCACTGCCTTCTCTTACACAGTAGATATAATTTAGTAGTTCTGTTTGGTGATCCAAAATAGAGATGAAACAAGGGAGAGATTTGTGGTTATTTTATGAATCATTGAAAGGACAAGCAATGCTATGTTTTGCAAATTGTTTTCTCACTTTGCTACATTTGGCCTCAAAACTTGGGCCATCTAGATTTCCAGATGGTACTTAACGTGAAGAACTTCAAAATCACCCCATATTCAGGGAGGATCTTGGTGTTTTCAGAGAACAAGGCTTTTTCTGAGAACCTCAATTGAATTGAATTGAACATACTAACCCCATTTGTAAATATAAGCTTACCAAAACACACAGGTAATTTTCAGTCTATTCAGTACAAAGGTGGGTTGTATTTTTTTTAAACACACAGCACAAAATTAATGTAATAGATTTGCTATATACAGGTCAGGTATATAACAGATATATTAAGGCAGTTTACCCCTTTGCCCTTAGGAACCCTATAACAATTAGGCAAAAGACTAAGGAAAAAGGGTTGTTTTTCCTGTCAAAGGTTCCTGAGGTATAATTTAACTTATTTTAGTCAGAAATGTTTGCCATATTGATCTAAATATATATTGTACTCATACAGAAATTGGACAAGATGAACAGAACACTAAAATGTGCAAATCTGAAAATATAATGGCATTGCGGTTTTATTATTGTTTTTTTTTAATCTTACTGGAGCTCAACTTCAAAATGAACAGGTCCTACCTTTATATGGGTGGTAAGCAAGATAAAAATGACTCTAAGTGCGTCTCCGGCAGGTCGAGGGAGGGGATCCTGCCCCTCTACTCAGCCCTGGTGAGGCCACATCTGGAGCACTGTGTCCAGTTCTGG
>JAWLRI010000505.1:3668495-3716504 GCA_034781795.1 Crypturellus tataupa
TGTGCCACGTGCCCTAGGTGGCCCTGCATGTGCAGGGGGGTTGGACTAGATGACCTCTGGAGGTCCCTTCCAACCTTTGTCTATGATTCTATGATTCTAAGCTGTTCAGAAAGCTCCACTACTTTGGCTGACCTGAGAGCACAACAACCAGCAGTTTTTAGAAGTATAGAGTTTAACATGGGGAGGATTCATGTTTAAGCAAGCTAACCATGTCTTTTGCTCCAATGCTACTCTAAGGCCACAAGTAATTGCTCCGCAGCCTCTGCTTATAGAAAGGGATCTTGAGAGGAGGCAATATAGAGACTTGCCAGCAGATCCCAGTTGCGTCTTCTCCCTAAGCAGTGGGATTCTTTTCTGATATTACTGCCAAATCTCAACTTTCAATTTCAACAAATACTCAAAAATTTTGAATATACCTCTCTAGACTTTGGTAAGCAGCGTTTGAATGCCAACAAATCCATGACATGACATGACAAGAGTGAGGAGGCCAAAGACAGTCATGCTGCAAATAGAGTGAGTGCTACTCATATATGAAAATAAGGAGTTCTAAAGTGTCTCAAAATTGAAGAAAATAGCAGAAAAAAAAATGTAGATGGATCATTCTGGCCAGCTAGTTTGGTCATTTGGGCATACGCTATGACTGATCAAATGTCTTCAGAAGCCCCTGCAGTGCTGGCTAGGACACAATTTTCAGACAATGAGTAGCCACCGTTACCAACCATGACTGGCATCTCAGCTACTGATGTCTTCTCTCTGAGCTGTGAGTTAGACCCATTCTTTCAAAAGGAGGGATAAAAGACTGGATTTGCACCTTATTTTAAAGACCTTGGTGAAAAGATTCAACATTCTGTCTGACGCTCATACATATTTTGAGACATACAGCCATTAAGAAAACAGTCCTTGGGAATCATAAAATTAATATATTCCATTTACATTTAACTTCGGTGACTGCAAGATTCTTCAGATGTTCTTGAACACTACACTGTCATGCAGAAACTTCATAGTGACAAAACTTTATTAAAAAAGGCTGATTAGATCCAAGTTATACCATTCATAATGTTCCTAAAATGCTGTTAGTCATCTTGCTTATTTTTGTTCACTTCACAAAGAAAAGATGTTACCCTAAAAAAGATAAGCTGAAAAGTGATAGCTGTAAGAGAAGGGCTGGTGTATTCTTTATATAAATTTCAGTCGTAGCAGATTCTTTTACATTATGAGAAGCTTTATATATGTATGTTGTGCACATGTGTGTGTATGTGGTTATGCATACACATATTACCTATTTCTGTGCATCTGTATAGAGAGTCACACTCTCAAGTTGCTTATAGCGAGGTTGTAGTACTTGAAGGCAGTCAGAATAAAATAATCATTAATCTCCCTGCAGAGCTTACACTGTGACAGAGTAAGCTCTCATATTATATTGCCAATAAGCCTCCTGGGCTGAGAAGTCCATTCCTTTCTTGTCCTCTTGGCTGAGCCTTCCTATAGACATGCCAACAAACATTTGGAGTTATAGTGCTTTCTGTTATGACACCTGACTCATCAAGGTACTAAAGCACCTTCTTCATTTCAAGCATGGAAAATATTTCATTGCTTATGTCCATTCCCAACTCCCATAACTGGATAGGCATTAGATTAGTCACAAAATGTCACTGGCAACACTACCTGCTTTCACACAGACAACCAAATGGCAACAGCAAATTATCATTGCTCTTCTAGCCTCCCTCTGAACAAGTGTTTTGGAGCAAACAGACAAAGATGAAACTTCTGCAAGTTCTAGATTCTCGGATTTTTTATGTTCATTTTAACTCGGGTAAAATTCCTGCTTCCCATTACATGCAAATAGTTCTAATTACTTTGTGAAAAATTATAGTATTTAAACATGGAAGGGCAGTTTTTAATCACTTATATTTTTCATCACTTCAGCATCTGCAATGTTCAAACCCCAAGTATTATGATTTCTCTGCAGTGGAACAATATTTGTTCATACCTTTCTGAGAAAGAGTACCAAAGCTTATGGCAGATTACCATAGCTCTATGTCAAAATCTAACAGCAAAGTACTATAATGTTGATGAAAAAGTAAGGCTAAGAGGGAATAGAAATGGGAATGACTGCTTCCTTCAAGGGAGGTCATATATGCTTCCTTCAAAGCATATGACTGCAAGTCATATATGACTTTTCAAAAATAATGAAAACCTGCACCTTCACCACAAGTACCTAGCTGTCAAGAGGCAAATTTGAAGAGATTTGTATTGGCTTGTGCCTTCCACATGACAAAGCACTGAGCATCAACGGTGGAACTGGAATCCCAGTCAACAAGAGTAGCTCATCTCCCTGGACTCTGTAGAAAGCAAAGGCCAGAAAATCTGCAAGATGACCAGTAAGTAAAACTGAAGTACTTCTACTCAATGCTTAATGTAATTCTGTACTTGCATCAGCAGAGTACTGTTTATTTAGTATGATTATGCTGATGCATAATTTAGTTGATGGAGCCAAAGGCGCCTTATGATTTCAATGTGTTATCAGGGATCCTGAAGTGAGGTCAACAGAAGGTTTAGATACTAAGCAGTTGTGAAAGATCAAGTTATGTTTGTGCATTTTGGATGCCCAGAGAGACATTCCAGGAAATTCTGATATCTGCTTTCAAAAGCTGAGTTTACCTGACTAGAAGCAGGTGTCTGCCTTAATATCAAGCCCATAAACAGAATATCAAGCCCATACACACCCTTTAAAATTATACTGACAAGCTAAAATATCTGAATCCTACAAGTTGGCTAAAATAAAGCCTTGACATACTTATATAGCTATATCTCTATTCAACTGTTTTGCTTGTATATGCTAGACAAAGGCATGAAATTGAGAAGATAGAAACCTGTAGATATCTTCCTCCTAAATTATTATATTCAGAGAGGGTTCTAAAAAGACATTAACTTGCCTGGATATGTGCTTGACATGAGCATGTGCCCAATAATAACTGAAAAAGAAAAGGATCCACACAAGAGAATAACCTTCCCGAAGCAGGCTCTGAATGCAGAACTTCCACAGCTTCACACTGTGATGCAGAAATCCAGAAACTACCCCTCATTTATACCTGAATAAATGGTTCTGTTCTACCTTTACTACTGTATATGACCTCTGCTTAGCACAAGGCTTTTATTAGGTTTTCCAAGTGGTTGCTTCTGACAGATTTCACCGCATAATTAGCAGTATTATCTTGTGCAACTGGGATGGTATATACTGTACTGAACATTATCACCCATTCATTGCCTTTAGAAGACCTGTCTGAACTTTTCAGATTGATTTTACAACATTGCCTTATTTCTACTAATTGCCTTAGTAACATTGCAAGAAGTAATTCAGTAAATTCCAGCTGATTGTAATTTCTAAGTAATAGTTCGGGGTCATCAGGCTTTAAGAGTTTTTTATTATTTCTAATATGTAAATAAAACAGATCAAGATTCCCATCCTGAAAAAAAATCAAGATTAAGGCTTATCTATGAAGAGAGAAATATGGAAAATTCATACGAGAATGTTTTATTTCACACATCACTAATAAATGTATCAAAATAATACACATTAATTATTTTTGAATCTTAAGCAGATACTGTATCAGAAAACTACTGAATTACTGAATGGCAACATCAACTGTCCAACAAAAATTGCAAAAGATAAATAAAAACAAACAAACAGACAGACAAATAGAAAATCCACACTGTTAAAAAAAAAAAAAAAAAAGAGAGAGAGAGAGAGAGAGAGAGACCAAAAAATCTGCAGTCTACAATGTTTTCCAAGATCTAGGGTTGCTCGGAACAGCAGTCCACGGAACAAGGTTTTGCAGTACTCCGAGACACCAAGAAGGTCCACATAAAGCCTTTCTGTCTTTCTGACAGAAATTGGATATGAGCTACATTCTTAACGTACATTTTCTCATAAGAAATGCATTTTCTGAAAATGTTTTTATTTTGATTTTAAAAAGTAAAACAAACAAGCAAACAAATAAACAATTCAATGCATGTCTCCAGAGTTCATCAAGGAAGATCCTGAGTTGTTTAGGAAAGCCATTCCAGCACATTAACAGGAAAACGAACAAAATGGATGGCCATCAGATTAAGGGGACACCAGATAGATAGGTATTTCTTAGACTAACCTTCAACCATCAGTTTAGCTGAAGTCACCATGATTTTTAATCTTTCTTCAGAAGAATAATGTTCAGTTAGAAATGAATATCCAACACTCAATAATGATAAAATGACCACGCTCTTTATATTTTAATTTCCAAGTTTTTGCATAATGATATTCATGCTATCAATGTGTTTTGAATTTTTTTTTAATTATTTACAGATATCCTACACATTTACTCATATTGTTGGTATGAGATGACTTTGTCATAGAGGTCCTGAATGTGGTTGAATTTGTTCTCTTTTTGCTTGAGCAAGTTCCAATGCTTGAGTTTATTTAGCTGATAACAGACTGAGCATGTGCAGATATTCCCTTCTCATGCTGCTAGAGACACTACTAATTAGTGTGCAGCATCAAAATCTGGTTACGTAAATGATACTAAAAGAATACAAAAAAAAATGCCTTTTTACTTTACTATAGGAATTACTACTGATCTTAGAAAAACCCTTAGATGTATGAATTCATGAGGAGTCTTTTTTACTTTTGTATATTTCTGCTTACCCCATTATAGAATACTATGAGGAAGTCAACATGAACTAACGTTTAATACACAATTTGTGAACTATTATCATTTAATTTAGGATTATTCAGTATAAATACATTTCATATCAATGGTAATGAGTGCTTTTTTTTTCAAAGTTTGGCAGTATTTGTTCTTCGCTGTACACTGACTGTAGGTTGATTGACAATTTCAAACTAAATATCAGTAGCCCAAAAAAATGTACTCCTACTCCCAGCTTGTGCTCGAATATTCAAATCTGCAGATGTAGGAGTAAAATAGAAGACATAGAGCTGAAAAAAAAAAAAAGAAAGAAAAAGAAAGAAAAAAAATCTCACTGAGATTCCAGATGTAGGAATTTTGACATTGTCTCACCTCATTGAACACTCATTTCTTAAAAACCTGGCCACCACTACCAGCCCTATGTCCAATTTAAGATCCTATTCTTGCAAATATTCGTTAAGTAAGAATTCCCATAGATGACCAATAGATAGACCAATGAATTATTGAGGTGATGATAAAGCTTTTATCTCCCATTACAACAATATTGGAGTAAATCTTAAATGTACATTTTCACAAGACTATCAAAAACAATATGTTTTGATTTTTAAAACGAGACAACTCCATGAGGCAGTTTCTTCAGTATGAGCTTTTGAGTCAGGTTTGTATGAACAAATGACACAGCTCCACATACTTGAATGGCTGTAACCACAAGGTGGTTAGACTTAGACTATGTTAATATTAGGCTCTGTACAAAATGAGTTTAAGGATCTATTATCTTACTTGAATAAACAAACAATTTGCTTGCAAAATGCTTCAGCATTTGGTTTACAGCTGAAATTGGTTATTCATTTTCATTACTGCATTGCTGCTAGGGATGCAAACTGAATATAATTCCCACTTACATCTTAAAAGTCTCACACACTTTTCTTACCACAGAAGAGTCTGTCATGCTTAGTGCTTCTGTTCTGTAAAATGGAGTCTACTTAGCATGAGAAAAGAAATGTTCCCCCACTCTCTATATCCAGTCAAGGCTGATACCAAGAGAAAAGACTTAACAGATTTAAATTTAGTTGTTCATGCAAGTTGGGCATTAGTCAAACAGTATAGCCTCCCCCACAGAAAATTAACTAACAGATATTCACATATTCATGCCACTAGATTTCCCAGAAGAATGCAGATATATTAGATATTTTAGATATATAGATTTAGACTGAATTTCTTCCATGGTCCATGCATCATATACAGGTTTTGGGGGCTATTCCAGTCCTTAATTAATGTCCTCAGCAGGCAATAAATGATACTCTAAAAAGAAAGGATGGAATTCATGAAGTATAGTGATATTGCTATGTTTTGTTTCTCTGAATCATTTTAATCATTTTATAGAGACTACTATGGCAATGTGAGCCCCATTAGGAAAATTTCCAACATTTATTTAGTCCTATGAATTATTGCATGATTATGAATAATCCCTTCACAAGGAAGGAAAAAAAAAGGGGGGGAAATATTGACCTGAAACATACTCTAACTGGTTTCTTTGACATATGTGAGTAGAACAAGAATAGTTTTACAGCTTTTATTTCCTTCCTTCCCACCTCCATCATTCGCGGTAGATGAAGGATGAGTGAATATTCAGCACGGAGAGAAACAAATTGCAGGTCAGATGTGGAGCAGATCGAGGCTGGCACGCACCAGCAGAATTGAAGGAGTTACTCCAGTTCACACTACCTAAGCGTCTGCCTCACAAGAAAACCATCCAAACAATCAATTCCTCTAGATCAGCGGCAGAACAGAAAGAAAATACACCTGTGAAAAGGGCTAAATATATTTTCTAACTTGAGAGAAAACAGACATACAGAAGCTTAGTGAATGGAAACAAAAGCTGTTACAGGATGATGGGGGGTAGTTTATTTTGAGGCATCTTTAATGTATAACTAAACAAAATTTGGACACCAAGCAGACGAATAGGGAGGAGGTTCCCCTTTGGTTACCCATCCTTTATGACCACGGTGAGAACTTGGCTGAACATGGTGGAAAGCAAACCACCAGGAAGTAGCTAATATTCACTATCATAAACAGTAGAAAGCCCCATTTGCTGGCTTATCTTGTGCATGCCAAGCAGCTCTTCTCTCTGCAAACAAAACTACAAGTGTTTTTTTGTATAGGTATGAAATGATTTGGGTGACAGAAGAATGGATATCTTGGTTAGGAAACTGACTGGACAGCTGGAATGTTTTTTTTTTCACTAGAAGAAATAAGGATATCCAACAACAACAGAAAAAAAGGTAATGTTGTTACCATGGAAAACACAAAACTGATAGAAAGATAAGAATGAGTCACACCATGGCATAGAGTATGTGTTATCACAGAATCACAGAATGGTTGAGGTTGGAAGGGACCTCTAGAGATCATCCAGTCCAATGTATGTTATGCTTGTAGTCAAAGAAATGTATTTCAGCCCTTGCAGGCTCACCTGTGGTCGTCTTAAATTTTATTTCAAATTCAGATCTCAGTGGCAGAAGAGGCAGCCACAAGCTCAAAGTAGGCTGAAAAACCTGCCCCAGAATCAGGGAAGTGCTAGGGCAGTCGTACAAGCTGCCGTGTTGCTAGCAGACACCAAATCAGCCAGCTTGAAGCTAGCTCAGTTGTTTGACAACAGTGTAAACACAAGCACAGTGTCTGAAAAGCTAAATGCAGCTGTAGCTCAAAAGGATCAGACCATGAAGCAGGACCACTCTGGTTTAAGTAGTTGTATATTTTACTTAACTGCCGGGTTTTTCTAATGATAGGCAGAAGGAAGCTTGCAAAAGGGCAAAAAAAGATCAACTGGGGAACTGACTAATTACGAAAGATTAAAGTCCTGATATTGCAAATTCTTCCCAGAACATGGAAGAGGAAATTCAAGATGTTTACATCTCTGGGTTTCTATGAGAAGCAGTTCCTTGACACATAAGTTAGCATGTAGCTTTGCCACAGGTCTGTAAATCAGTAAATCAGTGCCCCTGCAACAAATGATGAGATGATGAGAGATGGTCCATAGTTTACACCAGTCACAAGAATGAAAAGGACATGCTAAGCAGAATTTGAATGCAATCAATATTAAAATGTCACAACATGAATGTATGTTCTGCACCCCACAACAGGCCTGGGACAGTATGACCTGAAGAGAAAAATAGCAGGAGAATGTTTGGTATCCTACGATGCTAAGATCACTCTTAGACTGAAAACCACTTGTTCCTTTATTCTCAGGGGAAAAAAATAAATAGAAAAAAAAAGCTTCCAAGTGATGAGCTATAAGAAGAGAACACACACACCCCAGGAAATGCAGAGGAAGAACAGGCACATCCTCAGTCCTCAGTCAATCTAGACTTCTCAATGTACTTTAATTCTTTGGCTAGAGTTTGTATCGTTAAGAGTTTTTATCGGCTATTTTGGAATACACGACTTAGTAGGTTTGAAAATCAACACTGAAACAGACAGCTAGTTTTCTTTTTTTCAATCATAAATCTCCAGGAATTGCGATCAGATGTCTTGAAATAAACAGAATTCATCATTATGACATGAACAAGTTAACTTTTAATAAATTAGTTAATTCATTTCCATGAGTCTATGTGCTGAGAGACAGTATAGCTCTTCTTCATTTCACAGAACGGGGGTCATCATCCAATCACCGATACAGCCCACATACGGTTAAGTAAGACCACCATGGATCCTTCTTCTATAATTATAATGCAAGGTAACTATGGTAACGATAGTTGGCAAATCTTGGTCTTTTAAATGGCTTCTGTTGCACAGGCTTTTATATATTCTTCCCCCTCCCCCTTCCCACACACATTTTCTTCTTTTTATAAGAAGTAGATAAGGATAACGATTACGGGATGTATGGATTCCTGTCCCCAGTACTATTGATGATCATCAAGTGCTTTATCAGTGCTTCATCAAGTGCTTCATCAAGTGCATTATCAGCCTAGAATACCTTCACCTCCTCTGTTCGCAATTCTCATACAGCTAAAGATTTCTACTGCCTCCTGAATTTACTACATCTATTCAAATTCCGTTTTTACTGTCCTGCCTAAAGTCTAATGCTCCCCCAAAACATTACTGAGCAGAATCAGCCTCAAATAAGATTAAACATGACATTTTATGTATATTTAGCTGTTCCATCTGAAATTTACAATGCATAGAAATATCCTTCTTTATACTGTATACAGTTACTTGCACTCATACTCTGAATTAATAGTAATCTAAAGAAAGACTACTCAATTTCAGCATTTGTTATTGACTGTTATTTTGATATGAATGAAAGAAAGTAGTAGAAAACTGCTTGAATCAAAGGCTTAAGTTGCTTGGCTGTAGCTCTCCTCTTAATGTCTTTTTTTCCATTGACTCACCTTTGATTTTTGGCAGATTCTGAACAACCTTTACAACACTGGTGATGCAATCACAGGATCTCTGATGCTACTCGTTTTATAAGAACAAAATAGTACTTTGTTCCTCTGAATAGTTTAAAATGCATTGCATTTCTTACATCCATCAAGGCACTTAATTTGAATCATGAACCAGACGGCAAACTATGTTTAAAAACTGTGTTAAAAAACTTGGATTGCAGATGATTTTCATCCAATTCAAGGGCAAAGTTAAAGGATTTTCTCTAAGAAAAGATCCATTGATGTAATTATAATATATAACGTTATCTTAGCAGGCATCAGCACAATGCCATCTTATTTCTTGACTGTTGGAAAAGAAAGGTTTAAAAGCAGATAAAAATGAAGCTAGACTTGCAGTATCCAAAGATATGGTAAAAGTTAGGTATGCAATTTGATCTGCTAAACTGTCTTTATGCTTAGGTTTTAAAAGTAGCTTTAACTGCAGCGATAAAATTCCAGTAGGTTAAAAATTGAAGTGCATGGGTTAAATTCATCTCTGATATGAATCTAGAGCAATTCAACTGTAAGCAGTGGTGCTGTTCCAGATTTACACCAGCGTAATTGAGACCAGAATCAGCATCATTTATTAAACTGTAGAGGCCGTGTTTGTCTCTCAGTATGTTTATTTAAGTCTCATTAGCTACTGAGAGGGAACTGTATACTTAATGGCCTGCAATGGATAGCAGGAATAGGAGCAGGGGAAGCAAAGGGATTTTCAGGGCTGAAGAAATGCAAGTTAACCCCAAGGTGTGAAAAGTCCCTTTAACTGTTGTTCCTCTCTTACTCAGTTATCTTATTTTTCATAGACCCATAGAAAAGTAGCGATTACCACACAAGAGGATCATGAAGCAGTGACAGTTAAACCCACATAACCCCTTCTACTGCTTTAAAGGGCAGTTAGTGAGTTCTGTCTTCCTTTTAAAAGACACTGCCAAAGAGTTACACAGCCTTTTGAGAGGAGACTGGTATCTTCCCCTATTTCTGTCTGACACCCGGTCACAGGATTGCATAGACGTATTTAAGATCAAGATCTTGGGAGAATGGGATGAAAAATATCATTTAGAAGCTGCTAAGAGGCGGCGTATTCTTGGGTCATGCCACTATCCTCACGTTTCTTAAAAACAGAAACAGATCAAACCCCAAACCAAATACAAGTTATCTGGTACCTCTTGCTTCAAAAGAAGATACAAATAAAGCTACAGTAAAAAATATGAGGTAACTCCCTCCAGTAGTGCTTGCCTTCTACATGGAAATGTAAATGTAAAATTAATGTAAATGTAAATGTAAAATTAATGAGCCTACATGACTATAGAGAGTCTCCCACTCTTCATCATGAAAAGCAGTGCATAGCAAGACCAGAGGTTCTGATTTTGTAAAGTACATCCTGTGACCCCTGAATTTCGGCATTCGTAGTATAGATCTCCATACACTGAAAGTCATTCTCTCTGGGCTTGTTATGTATTCACATATATATTCACACAGCCTATCACTAAACTGTGAAGAGAGAAGCTTTATGTACTTTTTTATTTTTTTCCTTGATCCTGTATTCATGTAGACATTAGTCTAACATAGATAAGGCAACAAACAGATCTCCAGATTTTGTTACAGAAGATATTTCAGCCCTGCTTACACTAATCAGGACAGCATTCTTGCTGGAAGACAATGGAGAAGTCTCTGCAGACAAAATTTTTATATCTGAGACTCCATGTACCACTAGAACAAAAATAACAAATTAACCACTAGAGCAAAAATAACAAGTTAATTCTTTAACTGGTTATCACAAGTATTAGTTATGACTTGGGAATACGCTTTTCTTTCCTTGGCATAAAGATTCCTTTCTCCTTCTTACTACTGGCCAATCAGGCTGAGAAGAGCAATATTCTATTTTATTCCAAGTAATAACTTTCACAGCCACATTGAGGATTTAAGTACATATTCCTTGTGCGCCCGTAACTCCTTATGCACAAAGATTTTATGTTGCCATGGAAGCCAAAATGAAGTTTTAAAGTTGTAAATTCTTTAAGGAGTACATTTTACTTTATTCGTTATATAAGAACCGGAAAAAAAAAAAAAAAATCAAAACTTGGCCTCCTTTTAGCCACTATTAGTGGTAAAAAATCTCCTAACAAACAAATCTCTAGGTGCACTGGGTGTTTTAACTCTTTCCTCTCTCTCCTCCTAACTCCTTTTCTTGAACAGTCAAGGCCTCTTGAAAAGTAGCAGAAGGTGTAAATTGAGCAGAGAGCCCTTGAAAGACCACTCAGTGCAACTTTGATCTGTTCCAAGTTACATCCTGAGCTAGTTGGCATTCCCCACGATGGTAAAGGGTATTTTTTCCTTCCTGTTTCAAATTTCACAAATAAAATTCAGTTAACATCTGAGTCATAATAAACAAGAAAATTAAAGTTGTTTTTTTTAAAAAAATGAAATGCATCTACTAGATAGAGTTTACCCGAGAGAAAGCCCAAACAGGGACACCCAGAGCACGTGGCACAGGGCAGCATCCAGGCGGGTTTGAAAGATCTCCAGAGAAGGAGACTCCACAAGGAGCCTCTCTGGGCAGCCTGTGCCAGGGCTCTGTCACCCTCACAGGAAAGAAGTTCTTCCTCACACGGAGGTGGAACTTCCTGTTGTTGTATCCATTACCTCTTGTCCTTTCACTGGCCACCAAGAAGAGTTTGGCCCCATCCTCCCTACATTCTCCCCTCAGGTATTTGTACATATTGATCAGATCTCCTCTTAATCTCCTCTTCTCCAGGTGAAACAGGCCCAGCTCGCTTAGTCTTTGCTCATACAATAGATGCTTCAGTCCCTTAATCATCTTTATGGCCCTACGCTGGACACTCTCTAGAAGCTCCACGTCCCTCTTGTCCTGGGGAGCCCAGAACGGGACCCAGTACTCCAGATGTGGCCTCAGCAGAGCTGAGCAGAGGGGCAGGATCCCCTCCCTCGACCTACTGGCAATGCTCCTCCTCATGCAGCCAGGATCCCGTTGGCTTCTTGGCCACGAGGGCACATTGCTGCCTCATGGTTAACCTGCTGTCAACCAGGACTCCCAAATCCCTGTCCACAGAGCCACTTTCCAGCAGGTCAACCCCTAATCTGTACTGGTGCCTGGGGTTATTCCTCCCGAGATGCAGGACCCTGCACTTGTCCTTGTTGAACCTCATGAGGTTCCTCCAATAGGTCTTGCTGGATCCAAAATCAGCATCATGTTTAATCCAAGCTTCTTTTTAGACTTAAAAGCTGAACCGATATAAAATAATAATGAAAAAGATTGCGGATCTCTGTGCAACATATGAAAATGTCAAAGCTGGCATTTTGGTTTTGAAATAACAGCATGGAATCTTAGCATAAAGTTGGTGAGTCATCCACATGCTAAACATTTGGAAAGTCCAGATGCTCTTGGGAAATTTGTTTTTAATAACAAAAAAGATTCATTTTTCTAAAAAATTTTTAGAGGTGAAAATGAGGATGATTCCCCTTCCTGTAGGTTCTGAGCTTGACCCACTGGGTTGCTAAATATTTTCAGAGATAATCTAAGTACCATCTATCACCATTTGCTTGAACAGAAGCTGAAGTCACTCTGAAGTCCTCACCCCTTTTTTTTTTCCACATTTGCTTTGATAAGAACAGCGTTAGTAATCAGAATGAAAATAAACAACATAAGTATTATCACAGTCATAATGATACCACTATTCACAATCTTCTGGTGTCATCTACAACATGTGTACTTCAGTCATCTGATTGATGATTTACCATATACCATTCATCTTGCCAAAAAAAAATGTAGCTGGAATATTGCAGTATTCACAGGTTGCATGTTATTCTCACACAGTTCTTGATTTGGCAGTTTATTCAACTAATACCAGAGATGCATAGATAATGGATGGCAAGAAATAAGATAAACTTGTTCACCTTGGTATCTACACTGTACTTCTGTTACATTCATCATTAATTATTTCAGCCCTCATTAATTAGTTACTGGAGAGAGAAACATACATAGAGTACTTCTAGAACACAGGCTCACTGCCATTAGGGAGGCAAGGCCTAGCCATACCCAACGTGTTATACAACCAGCGCATGTCTTTTCCTAATAACGTCAGTTCTGCTTCTAGGAATCCTGTTATATTATGTTACATGGCTGCAGTCCGGCTGATGCAGGCAGGAAGATGAAGACATTTGGAACCAAAACCATTTTATTGCATTCGACATGAAATATTTGTTGCACCTATGGTAAAATCTCTCTTAGATGGCAGAAAAGTAGAAAATAAGTCAGGCATAAATATGTTTTCTGTAAAATAGAAGGCAGAAAAGCTATGTGGCTTAAGGAGATACTCTGAGTAGCTATTCAGACATGTTTGTTCTCACTCATAGCTAAGCCTTGATTAACATTAGCTTTTAAAATTGATGAGGGACACTTTAATAATATCTCTGAGATACATTTTAAGCGCTATTTAAAAGCTCACAGGTATTGTATAGTACTTAGAGGAGTAAGGTATAGCACATGCAGAGTTCATTCAAATCTATTTTGAAAAAAAAAAAAGTATAAGTAAGTCTTTCAAACAACCTTCAGTCTTAAATTACTAACAACTATTTCAGTTAACACTCCAAGAATTAACTCATCCACCTATTAAGAAGCCAAATCAACATTTTTTTAAATAGATAGTGTATAAGTTAACCATTTTTAGAAGTTTACCACCACTATCCTTTTGCGCTACCAAATTAGTATTTTGGAAGATTAAAGCAGAAGAGTTCACCAATTTTTTATAGTATCATTATCTTTCCATACCAGAGGAAAATGAAACCTTATCTTCCAGAATATACTGTGAGTGATATCAGTATCTCTTCAGTACCCTTAGGATACAGCCGGAGGAAATTGTTTTCTCTCTTAAGTATGAAACACAGTAAAGGTTAAATTGGTTAGTGATTGGAGGTGACACATTTTTCAGATGTTCTGGATGAGATCGCCCCTGAAATTCTATTCTAGAGGTCAAAGTCTTTTTTTTTTTCCTTATGGTAAATAGATAGTGACTAACTGAAGCAAAAGTAGAACATATGGGTTTATTAGGTGTTTCACAATTATTCGGAAAATGTTTACAGCTTTACCTAAATGAAATTCACTGAGGCTTAAGCCAGCTATTAAACGGAGGCATTGGTGAGGTAGAGTGGTAGTGTGAATGAATGTGCTGAAGGAAGAATGGCACCGTCTGAAGCATAAGTGATCATTTGTAATTCCAGCAGAGGAACTGCAGTCATCATTTAGCCAATGATGTTTATTATTAACTGCGAAAAATATAGAGTGGAAATCACTGCAGGTGCAGTTGAAGTAAATGAAGATTTTTGGCCACTCAAGATCGGTTCTTGCCTGTTCAAGATAGATATTGATTTTTATCCTGAGTAGGATAAATTATATTAAATTCACTCTTGTCCCTTACAAATAACATAGCTGATGTTGTGGTTCTATTCCTTTCTTTTAGTAGTAAAGTAAATGTGATAGATATAGGAAGCATGGCAATTATGAAACAGTGATAAGAGAAACTTCTTTTCCTGGCTCTTTTTGTTGGCATGAAAAATCACAAGATAGTCCCTGCTACGTCGATACTGCCAGCGATTCACCTCAATAAAGGTGTTTTTTTTTTCTGCATCATTTTTATGCCATGTGCTACATAAGTCCAGGCCACTCATCCACTCAAGTGCAATCCATAAGCCTTGGAGGACTCCCCTTAAAACTCTAGAGGATAAAAGCAAATCAGCAAAGGGTGTTTCACACTTCCCTTTAGTCTCTGTCCTTAGGAAGCATGAAAGTCAACTTGTGCCTGTGCCTTGTCCAGAATCATTTTTCTTTTATGCTCCACTGTACTCTGAACAATTTCAGTTATAGTATGATACATTTGCTCAAAGTCAAGGTGACATAAAACAATAAGCTTGTTTCATAACAGATAAATCCTGCCCACTATAATGTCATATTAAAATTTGGGTTGTCTACCTAAAGTTCAGGTACTTATTTAAATTGAAAAGAACCTCCTAACAGGATATTTATCAATGAACAGTATCAATATCAAACCATTCCAATGATTCTCTGCTATAGCATATTGAGGAAGGAAGTTTAACTGTAAAGGTTATGAACTGGGATAAAGTCTTATGGAGAAGTTTTTCTATTTATGTTCCAGACAAGAACTGTAAACTTAGCAAAAGTGATAACATTACAGCTTCAAAATGACTAAGCTGCCATGGTAGCAGATAACACAAAGGTGTGTAAAAAACATAGAATTGCATAAAGGATAATGATCAGCCTTAATATTTCTCAGTTGTTCACCAGAAATTCAAAGTAACTTGCCACTTAAGGTTTGTGTAAATGAATGCTGCATGGACAGTAAGCAGAATTTGCCACTGAATGCTTGTAAAACAGATGGCTTTCCTAAGTTGCACCCAAAATCATATGAGTTCTCATGCTGGCATGTGGTTCTCTCATAAAAGAACAAAGCTGGATATTTATACAAAACTTGGGAATTTCTTACGGTCCACAGTCTCAGGACTTATAAACCTTCACAAGTTTCAATCTTTATATCAAACACGTGACCAGAATAAAAATACATCAGACGTTTTTTAAGCACGTGGTTGACAGGCACCATATGGGAAGTGGGCTCACCCATGTTCTCATTTACTTCAGCGGGTGTTTTGTCCCTTGATTTCAACTGGAGCAGGATGAGACTGCAAAAACAAGTGTGCAGAAGAGGGACACAACATGCTGTCCTGGAACGCTTGCTGCTGCAGCCTGATGCAAGGAAATGGTGACCCACAATGGTGACCCACCAAGTCTGGGGTTTCTTACTCAATACAGCTGCTAATGAAGAGATACAGAGCAGATATGGGCGACAAGCAGTGTTATCATCCTGCAGGCTGACCATGAGTGCAAGACTCACAACTGGCCCTTTTTATGAAGCACAGCACCGTGGTCTCCATACCACTCTGACACTCTATGGCACTGGTGACCAGCCTGCTCAATGGCCTGCTGACAAGGTGGCTGCTGGTGTCATGGAGCAGAAGACCAGCACTGCTCAGTAGCCCAAGGCTGTGTTAACCAGAAAGACCCCATGCACAAGGGATACTCCTAGGAGTCATCCTCAAAGCCATGCAGCCTAAAGCGGCCAGATACACCCCAAGTCACACAGCCCAGTGCTGTGTTATCTCATGTCTCAGATGGCAGGAAACTGAAACAATACAGTTCTCCTCTAATAGAGCAGTATTTTGCCTACAAGGTATGTAGAAACAGGCGTGGGAGAGGACAGAGAGTGAAGTGAGCTCTTAACTCTAAGAGAACCCACAAAAGGTCAAAACTTGAATGAGGACAGCAAGGATATGTCTCAAGAGTCATTTCAGCGGTATCCATTTATCTTCAGAATAACAGATTTGCTGCTCAGTCTGACAAGTGTGGCCCCAGGCACTGTCAAATGCCTCACACTGAGAAGGACACACACTGCCCAGTTTAGTACATCACCTGCTCACCTGGACGGAGTACCTGACACGTGGCTCTGTGAGTGCCATGTTATCTGAGACACCCATTTGGGCTCAAACACTGCTCAGGGGCTCCATGTTATTGAGACAGAACTGCTTTTTCACAGGATGCACCAGCACGCCAAGAATTCTGGATCCAGATACTTGAAACGTGCCTTGAAATGCCAGCTTTCCTTCCATCCATCAAAACATTAGATATAAACAACTTCATGTTTGTTCAAGATGTATAGCTGCAGTAAGCAGAACTTGCTCGGTTTGCCAGAAACAGCTCAAAGCAATGCGTATTAATGTGACAAAATATACTTGGTGTTAAAAAGGAAGGCCAAAGAGGAGAGACCTATTAGAGCTACCCCTCTTCCTCAAAGTGATCATAGACCACGATTGTCTTGTTTTACAACTTCAGTAACAGATTCTTCCTTTCTAGTGGCTGAGCAGGAAGCTGTTGCACATATTTTTGCCTTAGGTTTTGATTCTAAGAATTATTGCCCCTAATATGTTGGCTAATCTAGAAAGATTGCTATTTGTATAGGCAACTATTGCTTTTCTCCAGCTCTCAAAGAAGAGTCTGTTGAAAATATATTGCCCTTTCTTCTGCCTTGCACCGTGAGTGTGCTTAATCATAAAGGAAACTCATTTTTTACTGGCTCAGGAAGTGGCCATGAAGCAGACACACTCAATTCTAAAAAAAAAAATCATGCAAAACTTCCCATTGCTACTGAAGAATTCCTGACTTATGTGAAGCAGACCAAGTCAGTTGTATGTTCTCTAGTCAGCTCCATGTAGGAAATACGGGACAGAAGAAGGAGAAGGTTTCATTAAGATGGGACAGGAGAAATGTCACACCCATAGTCACTCTCACATACTCATGCTGTCAAGTCCATTTCCAGCTTCACCCTCTTACGTTGTTAAAAGCCCTATTTTTGCAGCTGAACTCACACTGGTTTTGCAACTTTCCCTTCTATTTTCCTGCTTTCTCTAGCTCATGTGATTGTAATATCCAGTGACAGAACTTCTTACAAGGCTCCATAGCTTCTTCTATATCCAACCTGGGTGATATGGGCATATGGGCCAACCGGGAAACACCCCACACTTCAACCGGCTCTACAGTGTCAACAGTCTAGGAATAGCATACCGAGGGTATGGCACTGCACATTCAGCTTTTGTTCACCTCCAGTTATGTGGGTGGTGTGTGACTTCAAGTCTGCAGCGATAGAAAAGAAACTTAAAGAAATCTCTAATTTTTACCCTTGCTCTAATGGAGCAGGATGCCATCGCGGGAATTACTGCAGTCTTCAGAAAGTCATTTCTTCAACACAGGGAGATTCCTCAGATTAGCTGCAATGATTCCTGCCAAAAGGTCCATTTTTCACTCGTGTATGTATTAGCATTGTATTATATACACACATCTCACATATCTTAAACCCTCACATATCTTAAACCCCTTTTATGTTCTTCGGTGTTTAGCATTAACATAGAACATAACCTCTCTAAAGTGCCAACAGGAGGAGAAAAAAAACTTTATCCCAATGGCAAGCTCAGTGGGCAGCAGACAAGTGGTTACAGTGTAAAGGAGGCTCCTGGAGGGCTGCCAGCAAAATAACACGGAGGCTTCTTCCTGTGCATGTGCTTAGATTTGCTTCCCACGAGGCAGTACAAGCAGTGGCGGAGTGGGCTGGATTAAGAATGAGCAACTCTGAGTCACTAATCATTGTCAATTCACTGATAATCACCAGAGCACCACTCCGCAGTGACAGCCTGACACTGCCAGTGATGTCTTCCTGGCGATGAGGGGATCCTTCACAGGATTGCAGGCAGCTCCACTGTAAAAATCAGGTAGCTGCATAGTAAGATTTAAAAAAAAAAAAAAAGGCTGGAGCTTTCTCCAGCCAAATATAATTCAATCATAATGAGTTCACTTTCTGTGCTCCTGCTAAAGGAAGGAACAGCCTGTAATGTGACACATGCTGTATCCATACTCAGCAACTCAAGATTTCTGGTTAGATGATCTTGGGTTTTTTTTTTTGTTTGGTTTTTTTTTTGGGGGTTTGGTTGAGTTTTACCCTATCTGCAATATGAACATTCCCCAATTAAATACTTTCCAGCCGCTCCACATAGAATTAACCACTCTTCCCATACCAACTCCTTGGGATAGCCTTTATCCCACTCTGAATTTTACATAAGATTCAGTCTTTATGATGTCATCTACTAAACAGTGTCAGACTGGGTCAGTGCTTCAGTGAGAAACTTCCAAGAAAAATCTAAGAGCTGCAGTGACTCATTCCCTTTCCTCTGACTCAGTACTAAATTGCTCTCCCAAGATGCTCCTGGAGGTGTTGTCTTTCAGATGAGATATAAAACTCAGATCCTGACCACATACAGGAATTTAAAAAAGGGAGGGAGATATACTGTCCTTTTTGCTGTGTATCCCATAGACTCTGGTTGCATATCCATGTAGAAAACAGATGGAGCATATAAGACATCGCTTCCACCCCAGCTGTTTGTTCCCATCCCCTTATTGGAGGTTTAACAGGCAGAGAGATGCTGCAAGAAGTACTTAATTTCCCTCAGTCAGACTCAGCTTTAAAAAGATGGATAGATGGGCACTAGCTCTCAAGGCTGGCTTTGCCTGAGGACTACAGGGAATGTGTTCCCAATCCCTCCCACCACAGGAGCAGAGGATTGGGTGGCCCTCAGTGCTCCCAGGCACTGATAACAGTGTGAACATTAATGTGAGCTACATGTGGAGAAAAATGTCTCTCTAGACTCTCATGGTTACATCTCAGAGGACCAATTCTACTATTTTTAGTTGTCTGTGACAGTGCATCATACCATTAGTGTCATTTCTCTCCACGGGCAATGTGTGAGAGAGGAGCTGCCCAATATTAGTGCAACCAAATTAACCTATAACTAAATAGATCTCATTTTGCCTTCTCATCCCATCTGCCTTTCTTCCCTGCCATTTCCAATTTGCTTTTCACCTTTTCCTCTACTGAGTCGTCATAAAATGTTTTGTTACAAGCCTAAGGCTTCCAGCCCAGACCTAATGAGCTGGATCACACAACATCAACAAACTGGCAGTTTAGTGAAGCTTCCATTTCATGCTCCCAAATGCTTACTTTTAAAACACTAGCAACCTTTTCTCTCTCATTTCAAAAAACTTCTGGCCCTCAGAGTTACAGAAAAAAACTGACAGTCATTTTAGAAGTAAACTGATCCTTTTAATTGCTTCTAACAGGTTGAACAAAACACCTTGAAAATGGAATGAACTACCCAAACCAAAGTCTGTAAGTTGACATTTCAGCTTTTTACCTACTCACTGCACCTCACCACAGACTGGAAGAAAAGTTTTGCACATCCCAGAACTCGTTCTGCTTGCCAATCCCTACCAGTCCTTTCCCACACCAACCTTTCACTCGGAGTAACAAAGCGAGGGGGAGACCCCGGATCTTGGAGGTTCCTGGGCGTCCTGCAGGAGAACAAGCCATGAGCCCGAGTCCCTTCCTTGTCAGCACCTCTGAAATCAGCCACGGCCCCAGTCAGAAGGAGCCAGGATATCTGCCCAACCTGTTGTGTGTGGCTCCTCAAGCAGGCGGGCAAGCAGCGCCTGACAGGGCACCGCTGTCTTTCACACCTTGCCTAGCTTAACCTTCATACCAAGGGATGCTGCATATCGGCAGTGAGTAATGAAGATTGTGTACTGTAAGTGGTGATTCATTCCCTAAGCTCTGCCTGGAGGTTTGAAATCTTTCATTAACTATATTATAGGCATTCTACAGATTAGCTAAATGATCTAAATATTATGTAATTAATCAGCAGAGTGCAGGATACCCCATCTGATATTTAGCTCAAAGGATTTAGGTGCTTGTACTCCACAGCCTTTTACAAGCAATCCAAAGTAAATATTCAGTAAATGAATAGAATATCTTGCCTAATTAAAACACCTCTGATTGATAAAACTCCTTAGAGATCCTTTTACATCAATTTGATGCCAAACACAAGGCTAACATCATGTAATAGTATGCCAAGACCACTGGTGAAAAATGACCAATAGAATCCAACGCGAAGTAACAGAAATGCATTCAGATAAATATGGTTATTCTATTCTGTGTGGGTAGGTAGAGCTTTGTTCTAGCTCTGTATTAACACAAGCTACTAACAGTACAGTTCATTGGTCTCCAAGGAGCCTGGGGAAAAAGCTTTTCTCTCATCTGTCTCCAGTGTTTGTAAGTACAACTGTATGAATAATGCCTGATTAGATCTGGGGAAAAAAAAATAGATCAAACAAAAAATATGTTGTTTTCATTTTTGCTTTAGGAATCCTTCTGGTTTCTAAAAAAAATGAAAAAATAAAATTATTTCCAAAACAAAAGCTCCTTCAGATTAAAAAGCAGTATATATACTTCTTTAAATATTGAAACAAGCATTTTGAGCCTTTCCATCTTCTCTTTTGCTGAGACTATTCTGTGAATATGACCAGTCATTTAACTCCTACCAAAATTACGATTGGGTTTTAGTCTCTCTCTCTCTCTCACACACACAAACAACAGTTAATTCTTCTGCTGCAGTGATTTAGTGGTCTACTACAACTTCATAAACAAGCATATAACAGCTAATCTTCATCATTATTTTATATTCAAACACATCTTAAAAAGAAAAAGAAAAAAAAAAGAAGAAAAAAAAACATGAAGGATACCTTTACAATATTTAATCCCCTTCACTACTAAGGGAGGCAGATGCCTGCCTATACTATCTTGTACCAATCAGTACTTATCAAATCTTTTCAAATAAGTGACACTAAAACTACAGCTGGACAGATGAATGAGGAAAGAAGACTTATCCTTAGGCACCCCTGGTCTAAAAGGATCCCTCTTTTTCATCTTGGGCCAAAGCTGGCTCATGCCGCTGGCACCAGGAGCAGCAAGGAGTGAGGATGGCAGAAAGCCCAGGTGTTACTGCTCCATTTTCTTATAGCAGAGGCTTGAAAATCAGACTAGAACTACAGTCAAAGAAAGCGTCAGAATATGTGGTGTGGAACAGATAACTGAGAAGAGTGAGGCAGGAGAAGCATTAAGTCCAGTTCTCCATTTTCTATTCTGGCCCTGTTCTTCCTCCTGCTTTTTGTGGAAGGAGCGGCCTGGCCTTGACTTGAACAGCCTCCCCATTCAAAATGATGTTCAGCGTTGCCTTCAAAGCTGAGAAGCCACGACCCAGATTTGGTCCAAGACTGGGAGGCGCAGCAGGAGCAATGAGTGCAAGTTAAATGAAACTTTGCAGAAGAAGCGTTTTCTTGACTCCTTGCTGACCCAGCAACATGAACAGATGACCAGATGCAAACATCTACAGTATAAATGTCCTCATCTAAGCTTCTAATGTAGATGGCCTTAATAATCAGGAGTGAGAAACAAGCACTTACAGGGTGTAAATTATCTCATCTGAAAGCAAGTGTCTAAAATAGAACAATTCTTTCTCTTGACTATAAAAGGAGTAGCATGACTTACTCAAAGGAGATAGCTACAGTGTGGGTGTTTACAGTTAGGTGAGATGTCTCATATCTCCATCTAATAAAGGAAGATAGCAAAGTTACATTGATTTCTGCTGTAGCGTAATGTAAAAATCATCCACACTTCCATTTCCATCTAAGAAACTACATTAATATTTCTGAAATGTTGTTTTTATGATACTATCCAAGTTAAAGCTTACAACATACCATCTGCAAGGGGGGGAACAATAGTGCAACTGCTAGCATAGACAGGAAATCTTATCATTAGGCAATCAAAATCTCCTGTGTGTAGAGACCACCTGTGCAGAGATCTGCTGAAATTTGATGGTTTTACACAGAAATATTGTCCTCGATGAGAACAGAAAACTGAATAGTAATAAAAAACATTAAAAAAAAAAACAAAAAACAACAAAAACAAAACAAAAACCACTGCTCTGTCTCCAAAAAGTTGCTTTCTAAGTTTGCAGGAATAGATGTTATGTTATGTTATTTTAAATGTTTAGATGATTGTGTGATATTAGTTTCCTTTATCAGTCATGTCATCAATATGGTAGGGGTATTGCTTGCAGCATTAGAATAATTCTTTTTACTGAATTCCATGTTAGCACTTTAGCTGTTGTTAGTAGATCCATTTTATTTGGAAAAGAAGTATTTGGTAGACTGTAGAAGGCAACAAAATAAAAAAAATGTGGAAATATTATTCATAATAAGTATGCTGGTCTCTTTGTATCAGTTGGAGCTGGAAAAAATAATCTCTCCTTTAGAACAGGCACATTTTTATGGTAGAGTACAGGAGAAGGAGATATTGAGATCACACCAGCATTCAGCACAAGCCATAGCAGGGAAATCAAGGCTTTAGGTATTTCTTCAGTAGTGCCTAGCAAATGTTGATATCTATGTGCCTTTTTCTTTATACCTTCATCAGAGACTTCAGTGGGAGGGGGTGATTGAGAAGGGACCGCAGTGCCCCTGGTGTTGTTGTGAGAGATGGACTTCAAGTGGGCAACCTCTTACCCCTTCTCCATCTGATGGAGCAGTTACTGCTTTGGTTCTGAGTAGCTGCAGTAGGTAAAACATATGTATTTAGCCAGGTGCTTGTTGGCAGGTTTGACTACTTCAGCAAGCATAATTATCATAGCCTGACCAACATTAACAAGATTGCACTGATTTACAGTCACCAAGCAGACTCTCCTTTGTATGCAGGTAGCTAGTAAGAGTTTTAAACTTTTCTGTAGAAAAAAAAAAGAAGCGTCTCTGCAGGAACTCATTCCCATTTCACAGGAAAGAATTGCTTTGAACGTTAAGAACTCTAGTTTGTTTTCAGAGCTACACAGAGGAGTGATTAAACAAATAGAGAGTTTTTCCTATCCTTGAAGTTTTATTGGCACAATTTGTATAGAAGATATAAGTGGTGGGATTACAATGTCCTCATTGTCATGCTGGTATGAATGAATGAGATTTCGACTTTTATCTGTGCATATGGCTCTTTTTTTTCCTCCAATTCTTTCATACCTTATGTAAACATATTTTTTTATGAGTTTCTCTCCTTCCATTTACCCTCCAACCCTACTCTTAGCACAGAAGAATAGAGCGGCGTCTCATCACTTGCATGTTTGTTACAACAGATGAGGAGTAACTCCAGGCCTATTGCACAGCAAAATTGCCATTGCTAGAAAGAACACGTTGTCTTCAGGCACGGTGGATGGAGAGCCCTAAGGACTGTTTAGTCACAGGGCAGGTACCACACGGGCGGACCTTTCCCCATGCCACTCTGTGGGAACTGCTGAACTAGGGCCGGGCAGCAGGATCTCTTGTAGCAGGTGAGCAGTGCCAGGCAGGGACTACCTTCTTGGATTTTTTTTAAGTATGAAGACTTACTACAGCAAATACAAAGGAAGAAGGCAGCTTACTGGATCCAGGAATAAGACTTTTTATATATCTTTTTATAAGACCTTTTACATATCCTGCTAACTCTGGTCAAATGTCATGTATGAGTAAATAGTGATCTCTATTCTTCACCAGAAGAGGAAATAAAAAAAAAAAAATTCAGAACAGTGCCACTGAGCTATTATATGGCATAAACAAACATTGCAACTTATCAAAAAAGACACTGCAATCATTACTGGTGCTACTACACACACAAAAGCAACATATAGAGAGAAGAATTAAAGATTAAAAAGCAAATCACTCCAGGAGTCAGAAATCAGAATAAAAATCCCTAAGAACAGAAAATAAAGAGGTGGGCTGGGGGGTACTTGGTGTCTCTTTTCCTACACACCGTGGCGGTATGTGTGCTGCTCCCAGCGCACATAGTAGTTTTCAAGTCCCGGAGATAAGCTTAGGCTTTGACAACATTAGGATCTGTCTCATCATTATTTATTTACCAAACACAATCTTTCCTATCTCTTGTAAATTAGGAGGTTAGAATCTGAAAAACTCTTGACCACAGAGGCTGAATGTTTATATGAATCTGCAGATTCCAGCAGCAGAAACAGAAGGTTGTTACAGACAGACTCTGATATCTCTTTATTTATTCATTGGAATCACTGGGTTTCCCAAGCTGATGCAAAGGAGAAGTTAGGATTATCGTCAGAGAAACAACTGCGTATGAGTGCAGTCCATAACGTCAGTTATCAGTCAGTCCCTTAATATCTACTACAGCACTTCTACTACAGCAGCCGTGGCCTCCTCCCACTTTGGGGCCCATTCAAGCTATCTGCAGGTGCTCAGGTTTATGGATGCACATGTGTTTCTCAGTATCACATTGCCTCCTCTTTATCTCCGGTGCTCGAAGAGACAGTCCGTACGCCTGCACAAAGTGGATCAGAGCAGACCTGTGCACGAAGCACATTTAGCGCTTCACACGTACTTCAAGCACATCGCTGCTCTGGGGCGCTGCCAGCCAGCCTGTCCCTTCCGTGTCACCCACATGTCATGCAGCTGCCTGTGCCGCTGACACCTGCCACTCAGGAGCTGCTTGATCATCTCACTTGTGTGAGCTTGGCCAGTCCCTGCGGTGTCCTAGCCAAGAGTATTACTTGAGGAAAGGCATTTGTGTGTGTCATATGAAATTCATGAAGGAAGTGAAATTCCTGTACTGAGTCCTCATCATTGAACAGATTCTAGGCAAAACATGGCATTTCACAGTCTACAACAAAAGAGACACATAAACATTTTGTTTTGTGGTCAGTAGCCTACAGCAATGTTGGAAAGCTCAATCAGTCACTGGATGGCTTTGCAAAATATTCCCCTATTGATTTATTCACAAAAAAAGGAGAGAGCTTCCTTTCAGCATGTACCATTATTCTTGACACTTTTTTTAGAAATATTGAGCACTTACAATGTGTATATGTTAGTTCTTTGCTGCCTCCAAATACAATAAATCATTCACATAGACTTGGATTTCATAAAGGCTATTTCTGCATATTTTAGGACATATATAACAATAAAAATCCAGAGACATATAGGACATATAGGGAGGGAGGTGCGTGACCAGTTAGTACTCAGTTAACAGCAGCTAGCATGCAAAGTGTTTTTGTTTTCTTGCTTCAGGCATTGCACTATCTGAATTTTTAACAGCCCACATTAATCAAACCAAACTGTCAGTACCACACAGTAAATTCTATGCAAACAATAATGTGTAGGGGGAGGGTTTATTTAAAAGTGTTATTACTTTTAGCTGATTAGGGTAATCAGCGGGAACTTCTTATCTCTAAATATATCAATGTCCTCGAAGTACAGCAGACTGACAACATTATATAGCCACAGCAAACCAGCAAGTAGAAAGAGAGGATGAGACTGACAGCTTATAGCAGACCACAATATTTTACTTCATTAAAAGATCATTGACTACAAAGCCCTGAGTGATATATGATGAAGAATAGGTCTGTCCATGTGTGTATCACTTCTTTTTTTAAAGTGTTCATGAAGGCGAAAATATCTTTCAGTGACCCAAAACGTTATAAAGACTCTCAGCTATCACTTTGCTAGGAGCAATGGGAAAATACTTATCTCCTAACATATCAAGGTGCAGTGTGATTACAGTTCAGACAATTCCATGCATTACCAGCAACGATGCTTCTTAATCTAGTAGGCCTAGGTCGATCCCATTTGATCTATCCCAGTCAAGTGTCAATCTATGATATCCCTTTCCTTCCACATTCACATTGCCTGACTGAGTAGTTGGGTTCCCCATGTTCTTGATGAGAACTTGGAAATCAGTTTTCCCTTATCTCCCTTCCTACAGAAAAATTCAAATACTGTATAAACTATATAAGACCGTGACAGTTTCTATACACGGCTCGATGTTTGTGCATAAAATCCACTATAGGAGACTGCATAAAATTTCATAAAGTTGCCTAACAAAATATCTAAACTCTGTTTTACTGCCAACTTTCCCCATCCCAAGGGGCATCATAAGATTATCATTATCTAAGTCCTATTAAAGACTAGGAAATAACTTGCTGCTGAACAAAATTTGATTTGTGCATCCATTTTACAGCAGTACCAATCAAGGTTTTGGAACAAGTTCCATGGCATTACTAACCTACAAAGCCACCAAGGATCACTTAGCTCATATAGGAAGAAAAGAATGATTTAGAAAGGAACTTAGTCTGGATAAATACCAGATGAGCGTGTAATCCTGAATACCCACCATCTTCCTTAGTGTCTGGCTTATCTTCAGAGATAATTACAAATGAGTAGGCTGTCTACAGTTTGTAGTATCCAAATTGATTTTCAGGGATTACAGTTTGCTTTGCAAACTTTAAGGCAAAATGTGCATTACTGTTCTTGGCTCTCAAAATGCATCTTTTATCAGAACTGCAGGTTGACCAACCGATTTCAGTATTTTCATCAGATGGAGCTCTGAAAACCAAGGTCCCCAAGATTTCATTTTGTGTCTCTGGATTTCTTTGGCAGGCTGCCAGAGTCCTGAAATCAAAGCCTATTTCACATAAATTGGAGTAGAGTGAAGACTCTTAATTCCATTAGAAGTAATACAAAATGCTTTTCTATACCAAACAGATGATTTTCAAAATTTTAGACACCCATCCCTGACTGTAAGTCTCATGAATACTATGACTAACTACATACACTAAGACTACGACTGGTCTCACCTGAGTAAAAGAAGTGAAGATGACAAGACTCAGTTTGCAGAATTTTAGGAACTACATTTGGAACTTCCTTCATGAAAACACATGAGCTAAAGTTGTTTTATTTTCAAATAGTACAAGAACACTCTTCTCTATACTCTTTGCTGGTTAAATGTGTCGTTCTTTATAGATGTATTTTACCTTCATTTATGGCATAAGACCCTGAAAAGTAATGAACCCTTGGTCTCTCTGGATTATCACAGAAGTTGAAGTCCTAGGATGTCATCCAATAACTGTAACATTAAACATGTTGATGTTCTACATATGTGGAAAAGGATAATCATACAGACATCTTCTGTAAAATACTTTGTGGACAGGCTTACATAATTGGCAGGCATTTTTTTTTTACTAAGAGACAGCTTTTTTACTAAGAGACAGCTATATTAAACAAAAGAAATAAAATAGATGTTCTTTTCATTAAACCACCTTGCTGAAAAACTTGGACAAACCACACTTTATTAATTTGACTGTAAGAAATCCATCATTTGACTGAAAAATTAATTGCTTTAGTGATAACCAAAATTTCAAAAAGTACAGGGCTATTTAAGTCATCTAATCATCTTGTCAGACTTCTCAGACTGCAGCATTAGCAGCTTGATCAAGGGCTAGTATACAGCTGAGACCTTCAGCCTTGATTTAATCTGACTCTCTGTTGACATTGAATGGAAACACGTAAATCTTATTAGGCTTACAGTGATTTTCTTCAATCGTGAATTTAATAAAGCAAGTTAGTTTTCTTTCCGTGTGCCAAAATCTATAAAGTTCCCAAACCTAAATAACTTTCTATTAGGTAAGTGGAAAGTCAGTATGAAAGAGTACATTATAAAACACCAAGACTAGAATTTGAGAGATCACCTGCAAAACCCTGGGCCCCTTATGAAGTTAACTTTTTTTGAAGGACAATATTTATGTGTTGTCAATAATTCCTGTTACTATAATTGGAAAGACTTTGGGGTTTTGTTTGTTTGCTGTTTTTTTTTTTTTTTTGTTTCTTTGTTTTTAACTCTACAAAGTTTGTTCAGGATTCTATCTGTCTATACAACTGTACATGACATCAGAGGATCATGCACAAAAAAAAGATGTAGTTATCCATGGTGCAGGAAGTAGTGCAAGAGGTGCATTCATTGCTTTCCATTAGTTCTAGTGTTATGTGGAATGGGTTTTCTCTTAGCTCGTGGCTTCTAGCTCTGCAGGTCTTGTAGAGATGCAAGATGCTAACAAGAAACAATAACAGATTTATCTTCCTAGAAAAAGGAAGAAATTGTCTCTGTAAGGAGGTGTTGACCACCCTTAAGATGGTGAACAAACCTGTTGATCCTTGCTTGGGGCCAATTCATTCATGATCAGTCTACTCTTTCACTGTAGTTTAAATTTAGGTCACCTACAGAGAACCAATCACAACAGTGAAGAGATGGGGAAGTTATATCTAGCATCTTTTTTTCCGCTTAACCTTGGCAGAGGAGTAAGGACTGGCTATGCAGTTATCAGTGGCTGTTGTACAAAGTGACAAAATAAGACTAACGCCTTTCTACTGCTTGATCTGCTGTTAGCCTAGGTCTGGTCTGGGACTTTTAACTGGAAGGCAGAGTTAAAGGTGAGGTTATCCAACCCAATTTTCCAAATAAACTGCAGATTATACAGCAGCACACGTTAAGGTTAACCTAAAATTCCTTACAATTAATTATTAGCAGGCTCACTTAACCCTTGGGTACACAAGGTCCTTTGAAATCAGAAGAACCTATACACATGTCCTAGAAGAGAGCTGGGTTTACTGCCTCTTTTTCCCCCTAAAATATTGCTTTTATTTTCTAGAAGTGCAGAGCTATTGACTGCCACAAAGAACAAACCTTTCAAAGTTCATGACCTTAATAAAAATGACCTGATGCAACAGATATGCCAAGAAAACTGTCTCACTTGGATGGATGTTTCAGCTGAACTTCTACTAAATCTGACATAAAATGTCTTCTGCAGTTTTCTTTAACACAAGTTGCTGGAACCACTGCAGATTTAAATGGGTGAACACTATGAAGTGTCATATAGGTTATACTAAAAGATACCTCCTGTATTTGGAGTCCATGAATTGCTTGCACTGCCTTTTGCCATAGCCTATATTCTTCAGACATTTATACGTAAATCTTCAATAAGATACAAATCAATACTCTTCCACTAAAGAAGTGCTAAAGAAGGTACTCAACAAATATAGGAGATGGTGTGCAGCTCACAAAAATGGACCAGAACTTGCCCTATCTTAAAACTATTTGAGCAACAAATCAGTTTGCATTCTCACAGAAGGAAATACAGAATGGAGAAAACAAGAGATAGAAACGTAAATGAGTAGATCTAACCTAAATTTTTGAGATTGTCCTCTAAAATATCTTAGAAAATATTTTAATTAGTAAGCATAAGTGAAGACGGTCCCATTATTAACAAAGCACTGGATAAAAACCTCTATAGACTTAAGCTAGAAGACAGACTTGTGAATGATAACAGGTATGAATTCAATATAGATTTCAGGACATATGAATTTACAATGACTTCATATACTCTAATAGAATATAATTTATGAAACTTTGGGGACATTTAAGTGCATAAAACAGTATAAATCATCCACTGTTAAAATGGGGATACATGCTTTTGACTATTGGTGAAGTTATTACTAATTTTAATGGCATTTTACAGAGGAAAAAGAGATACACATGGCAGAAGCTATCTACAGATGGGTAGGAATTGATGAAAAATGTTGATGGAAAAAAATATTAGTTTTAATGTCAAAACATTTCTACAAATTGCATTTTGAAAAAGCCAAACTGCTTGCTTTCTACACTTTCAAAAATAAAAGCATATGATCATATTAAAGTAGGATAGGAAAAGTTAACTGTCTAATTAAATAGTCCACAACTGAATTAAATATTATTTCCGATCAAGCAACAATTTTGAACCTACATGAATGAACTGACATGAAAATAAAACTGAAAAGGATTTTCTTTTTTTTTTCAGAAAACTCTGCTTCTTTTCAAACATTTTTTTTCTGTTTAAACTGGCCTTTTTATTTTGAGTGGTTCAATGACTGTACTCCTTATTCATGGCAAAAAGTAATATCACAATATTGTCATCACAACACAGCTAGAAAATATAGTAACTTTGAGAGTCTATAAAGATCGAAGGAACTAAAAACTATTTATTCTGTCCTTTCTTTCCTACTGAATGTTTTCTTGGATTTCTTGGATTGAAATCCATATTTCTAAGAAAAGCTCTATAGAACTTTTATATAATTCTTTTAAAAACATAAATGGGAAAAAAAGTAGTTCTGACTTCTTCAAACTTTGTTTTTTAATATAAAGATTGGTTTTCATGATGTTCTCAGGCTTCTGCAATCAGAAATAGTTGAACATTATTCACAGAAACTCATAATCTGCAGACAAAGATACAGAGACAGAAGGAAGGAGAAAAAAAAAAGTCGCTGAAAAGCAAATGAAGCAGACATACTTGATGCAGACTTTCATAAAAATGAAAATATGTGTAAGCTATAATATACACAATCCTCACTAGGTACAAAAAAGTCTCAACTTCTGGTATCAGTGTAAGTACCACGGACACATTGGCACCAAGGAAGTGAACATGATATATAGACAACATTTTTCTCAATTTAATGCAAAGAAAATATGAAAAAAGTGTACTGTGATGATTATAAGAGCTGTGTTATAATATTAGAGGGCGACAGCCAGCCTCAGGTCGACAGCAGCTCTGACACAGCGCGGATAGTAGCAGGAGGCTGGGAGAAAGAGAAGCAGCCAATAACTTCCGTGAATGATGTGTGTTAGATCCTGAGCAGAGAGAGAGCCCCAGTGATTCACGGTTTATACCTTAAGCACACACACACACACACACACGCTCCCCAACACAACTCTGGGCCAGATCCCAGCACAGTAGCCATGCGTGTGCCCCCGCCACCAGACCATCTTACTCCCAAGGCATTTCACAAGCTGTACCCAACAACTCTGTGTGGGCAGCCTGTGTGGAGGAGGTTCTTTTTCTTCCCAGCTATTGGTATGGCAACGGTTAGCTACATCTTGGTTGCATTCAGAAAATGATAGATTTTTTTGGCTAGATCACAAACAGGCAAAAAAAAAAAAAAAAAAAAAAACCCACACCATGACACAAATGTTAAAAAGTGTTTTTAACAAAAAAATTTTAATTGGATAATAGTCTACTGCATTATGGCAGAGAATTATGTTCCTTTTCTTCTGCATGTATTTAACTGCTTGTTGAACAGTGTCACCACTACAACAGAAAAAAATGTTTGTTGGGTACTTAATTTGTAGGTTCTCTTTGGTATGTGAAGCTTAATTCATACAGATAGTTTCTTTCTTTTAAAGATTTATAGAGGAAAAAAATAGACAACTTTCCCCTTAGAACTTCAGCATGGAAGAGAGCATCCAAGCAAAGTAAAATCTCAGTTTCCATTTTCTCCCATCTCTGAGTACATGGGGCACATTCAAGAATCCTAACGGGATAAGGAGCTAAGCACTTCTTGTAGACCAGGGTTACCATAAAAAATCCTCACAAAGTCACCATGTATAAACAGTTCAGTAGTAAGGTCTTAAAAAGAAGCTGTGTACCTCATTTCCTGCAGAATCTGTGTTCCTTAAGTATCTCTGCCAAACTATTCTTCTGATCATCCTCATCTGAGAAATCTCAGAGTGCCAAAGCATAAGAATGTCATTAAGAGCAATAGGGACTGCAGCAAAACATCCCTGGTCTCTGCAGAGTGCTGGGTCCACACGAAACCGCTTTCACTGAGAATCTGCTGCACTCACTGTCCAGTCACACATGGATATCCACAGTGCTGCAAAATATGAAGTTCATGTCACATTCCTTCCTTTGACCACTGTGAAACTGCATTTATGTACTTCCATCTGATAACACGCAGGAAAAGATCACTGTTTCCCAGTGATTACATCTTGAATCTTGAGATCCACTCAGGGTGCAATGGCATATGTGCATATCTGAGAGAGAGACATTTATCCTCAGTCCCACAAGCTGTTATCAAAGCCCTTTCTTGAGAGAATGTTCTATCTGCAAGTAACCATCTTGTTCTCTGATTCATTCTGTTAAATGATTCTGGCTAATCAAGCATTTGCCTTTAATGATATGATTAAGAAAGCTGTTCCTTGCTATTTACGCCTAATAGCAGTCTTTTCAGATGAACCTGTTAAATCTCCCCTCAGAATCTGGAAAGAATGGGCAAAACGCAACATAGCATCTGCAACAAAAATTCTTGTTCTGAATCAAGCTGTTTATGGTGCTACACTTCTTTTCAAACGTATGGCCTCCAGAAACAAAGACAGGTTCATTTACCTCTTCAGCATTCAGCACTCCACATCACTAAGCATATTCCAGGCTTACTGGTACTGTCCTTAGTGTGACTTCCATGCTAGGAGAGAGAGAGATTTGCTAGATGTTGACAGCTGATCTGCTACATCCACCATCAAGATCTCTAACAATAACATAATTAGTAGACTCCTCCAATTATTCTGCCCGTATTTCCAAAATACAGGAGACAGATTATCTTGAAAGAAATGTCTTCTAGCATATCCAGATTCTCCAAACAGCAAAGGCTAAAATTTGAGCAAAGAGTAAACCAGCATTCTGGCAGCCATGCAATGAAACCCAGACATGAGGAAAGGCTAGGCGTGGAGAATATTTTATTTTCTTCTAGATCATTTTGTTATCTTCAGTTGTAAAAATACGCCATGTACTTTAGATATGGTTTATGCAGCATTTGTTGGGTAACTGGTAGTTAATAGAAGATGGCAAAGAGGGTGATTGTGAAGGTCTTATGGTGAAAAGATGAAGCTATTTACTGAGCTGAGTGAAATCAAAGGATGATTCCTTAGGCTTTATTTCACAGATTTTTAGGGCTTTAATTACACATACGAACAAAAATATGAGCTAAGAAAAGGCATAGCTTCTTTAGGATGATGTTCTTCTGAAGAAGTAAAGTGTTAGTACGTTCTTTACATCCCTCTCACCTGGAAAAAATTATACCCAATTCTCATGGACTTTAGTGACAGATCTGAGGATAGCTTCTGAAGTTAGTTCCAAAAATACAGTTTCTGAAGTTCTTGTCCATCTAATCCAGTCAAAGGAAAATATATTTTCGCATATGTTATTTCCCTTTTAATAGTATGCAGAGGATCTCTACACCTGATAATGATGTGATTTTCTCCTAGGTGAGCTGCTTGAGAACATTTCAAGGGATCAGACATACATCTGTAACTGATACACATATATTTACAAAATATTATTTCCTTATTCCTATAGAAACTTTTCAGTTATTGACCTATTGTTGATCTGGTTTTAAAACAAAATTTTATTGCATGGAAAGTAGTAGAAACTCAAAAGAAGAATTGTAGTGTGAAAAAAGTAAAACAAGTAGAAAACTCTGAAGACATTTCAAAATAAAATTGTAAAAGTGAAAATGATAATATCTGTGATTGGAACAAAAGTTCCTGAGTATCCTGAACTGACTTTTTATAATGTAAATCTTTATTTTGAAATTAAAAGTTTCTGTGTTTCAAACTGCCATCTGGAAATGAAGGGGCTTTTGTTTTGATTACGCTAATTCTAAATTAAAAAATTGACATTTTTCCACAGAAGTTCCTATTTCAGCAAAACCACATTTTCCAAGAGGAAATTTTTTGTGTGTGAAAATATTTCAACCTGCTTAATCACTTGCCAGGAAATATGAAGGTGTCTATCCTGAAGGTGTCTAACCAGTATCCTACTATTTCTTTTTCTAATGCGAAAGTTGTTACAACCTTGTAGTTGAAACTTTTAAAATGTTCCATTGACAAAGAGAAATAGACCATATAGCAGCTTAGTGCTTATTATAGCATCAATACACAGGAGCTTTCATTTGTCCATCAGCACACTTCATGGCCATCACGTGTCCAGTTACAGTGGCAAATTCCCAGCATGGGTCAAACACAAACAAACTCAAGAGTTTAAATCTCTGCTCTTTTAAACATTCCAGATGTAGAAGCATAGTTTTCCATTTACTTCACCTTAGTCAACAGAGTTGAATGGGGTGGAATAATTAATCCAATCAAGTGTTCTGCAAATATTTCAGCCTACTAAAGCTATAGTCTTACATCTTTGGGAATGTTGGCATACTTTTTAAAACAGTGATTTAAAAAGTGACAAAGTGATAAATGCAGGTTGGAATTAATATAATTTTATATTTAAAAGCAATCAAGAAGATTCAAGATTCTCTGCAGAATAGCACATTGCAAAAATATGCTTTGGAAATACTGGTTGTTACTGCAAGATATATGGCTACATGAACAAGATGGTTTTATAGCCTTGTCTACAACGATTTTCTGGGCACGTGTTCTAGTCAAGAAGCAACTGATGCTTTGGGATACCTCCATCCAGATACCCAAACTGGGAATTTTTACAGAGGTTAATTTTTCATAAAATGATGAGGATCCACTCTTGAAAACACAGGCCTTTTTAAATGATCTGAAATTAGGCATCTCAAAAATATAACCTACATCATTTTACCATTTTCAAAATCTTAGTTGCTTCTTTAGCTATTTGTCCTTGACCATTAGATAACAGTACACAGGACTTCGTTTGAAAATGAAGGGTTCCTACTAGAAATATTAAGCTTTGCATTGAACATGCAGATAGCTACTCAGGTACCCTAAATTCTTTTATACTCTTTTGTATCTTGGTTTCTAATTCCGCCTACTACATAGAAGCATATGCATATCTCCATTTGCACATTTATCAACACATCTGCTATCTTTATGTCCAAACGCAGCATTTGGAGAGAAATTCACATTTGAAAACTGATATGTCTGACATGTCATGATAGAAGCTCAAGTCATCTAGTTAAAAGAATTCCACATTTACAACTCATATTATGTTAACATACTAACCTAAACAAGGGTATTTCTCTTAGTCCTTTAACATGTTTATTGCAGGGAGAGCGTATTCATCAGGGTGAGTCAATCATTTGTTTTTAGGAACAGTGGGTGTGATGAAGTGAATTCCTGCCTTGAGAAACACCTTTAAACAAGCACCCTATGCAACTAAGAGGGATATTTTTTTCTCAATCTTACTGAGATGTCTCACTCCGATTCTTCTCGCGCAGCTACCTAAATTCTCTGTTGTGTAATTATTAGACTAACCTTTACAATGTGAATAGAGGAAGGGATGATCTTTGTTCCACACCAATAATAAGCACGGACCTTTTATTTCAATTATATTGAGACAGGTATAAAAAGGGAGGCATGAAGCAACATTAGTCCAGATGAAATGAAGGCACCAAAACCATGCAATTTCTGCTGTCATAAAATTAAGAACATTCATCAGGAAAAGGTGAAAAAGCAATAGCAAAGGCATAAATTGTCCTGGGGGGATGCTGACTGCTTTGTCAACCAGACTAGAAATAGCTAGAGAATTAGACCAGTTTAGCCTAGGTGTTCAATGGCACTACAGTCAGGGTGATCTCTGGCAGTCTGGGGCCACTTTAGGGTTAACATTTCTGGAATAATTCAGGTTGCCCAGGGTTATATGGGGTTTTGGCTGCAGCAGATTCAGGAAGACTATTCTGCATGTATAGAAACAGATGAACTCCTAAGGTTGTGGCTCAAATTTCCTCACAACGTCACTCTACAATTAAAATAGTTCCTTTAGCCAGAAATATGGGAACAAGTGCTGTAGAATCTATCCTGATTTGACATCACATGGCTGAGGGAACTAGAAGTCTCCAAAAACAAGGACTTTGTTGTACTAAGAGTACATTTCTAGTTGTCTTAAACTGCTTGAGGAGCTGGACATGAGGCCAGGGACCTGACCTTTCAGCAAAGTGGAATATCATCTAATTATGACTCTGTGTAATTCCAATGCTTCTCTCCTCCCAGCTATTTCACAAGTTTGGCTGACTGAGAATTTGTTTTGTGATTTAATATATTTTAAAAATATTGTATGGTATCTTGCAAAGAAGTTGATTAACTCCGTTTGGTTAACTCATGTATTCATTGCATATTTGCTGGGCCCAAGCTATCACTTACCTGCCAATCAGTCTTCTTTTTAGGGATCACACATTTCCATTGCAGTACAAACTAGTTTGCGATTAACCACAACCATTTTGCAATATAAATATTTAATTCAATAATAATATTTTAATAATTATGCAAGGTCAATCTTTAATTTGATTGGTACTTTGGTACCTCTGAGCGGCTAAGTCATTATACCAAGACAGAGCTTACCACAACAGACAGAGTTTACCTCAGCCAGAAAAACAAATTTGGGAAATAAATCCCAAATCCCCCCAAATAATATATCAGCAGCTCAAAAAGGCAAAATTGAATGAAAAGGAGCAGCCTCAATCAGTATCCCTTACTAAAAGGACATTTTAAAATCTATTCAAAACTACGATAGGAAAAAATAGAAGAAAGAGCATGAACTAAGATTAGTATTAAGAATCACATAAAGCACCACAATTCAGTGTATTGTCACCTAGATGCATTAGGATAAGGAATATTTTCTCTAGTGGCAAAAGCAAAGGACCAAATATGGGACTCTTTATTCAGTATTCATCATTAATTTAGATAAATTAATAAATATTAATTAAGCATCTTGATTATTAATTAAGCTTGTATAGACCACTTACGGCCCTAAAAAGCCCACTCATCTGAGGAGATGAGGGCATTTATCATTATAAAATAAAATAAATAGCAAAGCCTACATTCCTAGAAACTTCCAAGGCTTTGGCTTCTTGCTAAATTACTGAATAACACTCTGAATGTCACATTACTGAATAACCTAGCATTAACGCATGAAAGCGGGTTGAAGTATGAGAAAAAAATAAGTAATTAAGATTTTTGGACCTACTCAATATTAACGAATGCTATTGGCAGTTTGGGCAAGACCTAGGTGAAATCAACAATACTAAGAAGGACAGGAGGTGACAGGAGGAGGCCAACAGTCCCTGAAACAATATATCTGTTCTAGTAACATCACCACTTGCCTTCTGCTATTATTGGCTATTCATTGCCTCAACATGGTTTAGATGGTTCTTTAACTTTTTGTAGCTGCCAATACAATACTTTTTCACAGGCATTGAGAAGAAAATAGAAATGTAGGTAATTTCAGGGCTAACCACTACTTCATTGTGCCACAGTATACGTCTGCATCATGTGAGCTAAACTGAGTCGCATCTGCTCTTGGCCATGTTCTCTAAAGGCAAAGGACAGAATTAATGCCTAGAATACCCAGATCAGTGTATTACCCAAGTGTATTGGTGACAGGGCTGCCAACCTCAAACATGTAAAATTTATGAATCAGTTCTCTCTCCAAAAATCATGAAGCTTTATTTTTTTTAATTATACATTTGCATGCTTTTCTCTCTCACTTTTTGAGTCTCCAGGGTAAAACTATGTCTTGTTTATAAGTTTCTCTTTGAAATAAGAGGGCTGGAAAGATTTTTTTTCTGTTCTAAGAAAAGTTAAAACCCCCAAACATTGGTTTTCAAGAATTAAAATGTAAAAAAAAAATCCAGTGTCACTCAGACCCAGGATGAAATTTTACACTTGCCTTTGCTTTTATAGTAAAAGCAATTAGTGTCTGATGCCTTCTCACATATTCTTTACTTTCATTAGCCCTGACGTACAGCTTGGAAAAGGATTAACATCCCTCTCTGTCCTCATGTTTCTCCTGTGGTATAATAAGAAGGTAAAGACTAGCAATACCAGCTTAGTCAGCTAACTATAATGATTGATATTTCTGACCTCCAGTAGCCCACAGGACACTTCCGAAGTTGTTCCTGTCTGAACTACAGCAAGCCTTCTAGAAAAAAAAGAAAAAACATCTGTTAGATTTAAGCATTTCTGGTGAAGAATACAGCTTGGTAAATTACTTTTAGATTTAATTACCTTTGCTGGAAAAAAAATATCGCTTAATTCAACACTGACCTTGTTCTACTTAAAAGGGAGACACTGTATCTTGTTATATATTTGTTTGCAGGACTGAAGAGTGCTTTGCTATTACATTTCTCTTACTCTCAGTATCTCTTCCTTGCCATTTTTAGTTTTCAGAACTTTACTCAAGTTCTGGACGCATGAAATGAACACAGTATTCCAGGTGAGGTTGCTTCCATAAATGCAGAGGTGATTGATAGAATCTCTGTATTTATAGGCTATGTTTTCAGGGGTAAGAGATATATTTGGTTTGTAGCTACATTGTCACACTGGGAGTTCATTTTCAGTTCCATTTACACAAAGACTCCCAAGGAGATGAAAATAATCTCGAGAGCCATTGCTCCTAATTTCAGTGATCTTAAAGATAATATGATTCTATTACAAATTATCTTTTATTTAATTTCAGCTTCAAGAAAAGGTTTGAGTAACAAAAATAAGACAACAATAGATGTCTTGTGAAAAAGGACAAATACACAAAAAACCTTCTATATTGCAAGCATTATTTTGTCCAAACAATAGTTTGCATGAGCAACTAATCTAATCAACCAATTTGCATGTGAAATAGTAGCCCTGAACTTAAATTAACAACGAAAACACATTTTTCTGTTCTTTTGCAAGGAATTGCATAATGGTTTATGGTTTTATGTACTTTTAAGACAGAAGCCACAATAAATTGCCAGAAGTGTTTCAATGATAGGGCTATCACAGATGAGATTGTGTAAATGACTAATAAAATGAGTTAGGTTTCCACTAAAAGAGAATATGGTTTGATCAGTAGGGAATATTTCACTTTCAGTCTACCTACATATCTCCGAATGAATGCTTTTTCAGTTAAAACAATAGATTCAGTTACAGCTTTTTGAGCGGCGCTTTGAACAAGAGAATTCACAATGCGCGAGTACAATCAGCATCTTGAGTCCAATCCCATGTCCTCATAGCTAAACTCAAAATAGACAAGAAACCTGAATTAACTCATCCTACTACAGATTCACTGAGCACTTAATATCACTGTACCTTCCTCATTGGTGCAAACAGCCCACAAATACAGATGACTGATCAGATAGAATTTTCCTTAGATAAAAGAACTATTGCGACTGTATAAAATGACATAGATTTTTTTTTTTTTCTGAGAAAAAGAGTGTATACAGAATGCTTCTACACTTAACGTATTCTCTTTTGCCTGAATGACCTTTGGTTCAAGTGGTCACAGCTTCTATCAAAATTAGACTCTTCATTAACTCTAGAATTCAAGAGCCATGAAGGAGGTGTACAAACTTCATTTACCATCTTCATTTCACCTTCAGGTTCTGCACAGTTCAGTCAGACTTCAGAAATTCTGGCATGTCAAAATTCTGGAGAGTGAAAAAAATGCTCATTATTATAAGTTAGATAACATTCTAAATGTTATTACACTAAACACTTCCAGTGATGTGTTTTGATCAGGAGACTGTTCTGTCACCTTTACTTCAATAACTGCTATGAATTATAGCACAGTTAAACACATTACTGCTCTCCTCAAATCACTGGGTAAATTATGTGCACTACTAAAGCTTGTGTTTGTCCTTGGAAAATGCTAGTCTCCCTCACCCTGTCATTTCAGAGTACAAAAAGGAGTTTGTGATAGAACCAGGTCTTCTCTCATCTGGTTCAATTCATTTACTATGTTAAGCAAAATAGTTCTTGTATATCCATTTGTTTAGAAGGATTTGATATAAAAATCTGATAAAGAAAACAGTAACTTTTTTGCTTTGTCTCCATTATACGATTATTATTTTTAAAGTATGCTATTCCGTATTGATGCTATTTTACAATACAAGCAACCAGCCAGTAGGTTGAGGGAAGTGATCTTACCCCTCTCCTCTGCTCTGGTGAGATCTGTATCTGGAGTGCTGGGTCCACTTACAGGTTTTGCTGCACAAGATAGAGAATGGAAATACTGGAGCAAGCCCCGCAACTCCTGCTAGCATGACTAAGAGATTGGAGCATCCCTCACATGAGAAAAGGCCAAGAGAGTCTCTTCAGCTTGGAGAAGAGAAGACGCTGGAGGGATCTCATCAACGCATTTTGATAACTAAAGGAAGGGTGTTAAGAGGATGGACCAGACTATTTTCAGGGTTGCCCAGTAATAATACAAGAGGCAACAAGCATAAATCGAGACACAGGAAGCTCCACCTGAATGTAACGAAAATTATTTTTACTGTTAAGGTCACTGGACACTGGAACAGGTTGCCCAGAGAGCTTGTGGAGCCTCCATCTTCACAAATATTCAAAAACTATCTGAACAGGGCCTTGGACAACATGTTGTAGGTGACCCTGACTGAGCAGGAAGGTTAGACTGTGATCTCTGAAGATCCCTTTGAACCTCTCAACATGCAATCTCAACATGCTCATAAAATTAAAGGATTAGTCTTGAATATCATTAAATCCACCTGGAGTGAGACAAAACATGGCATGTGACCACCTTCTCATTCCCCAGGGCCAAAAATAATCGACAAGGCAAAGCCACTGCTGGGGTCGCAACATTTGGCTCTCATTTTATATGGTTCCCAAGCATCAGCAAATGTTAGGAAGCTTAATTCATCACATGTAATATGCCATGTAAAGCTCTCTGTGCATATATATGTAATAAATCTGGTCTTTACATACATGCAGTCATGTCATGTTTACAGTATTGGGAGGCTCCTGAAAATGTAAAATTAATCTGAAGAAATTCGTATCTAGATTACAAGGAAAAGGTTTTAAGGCAGAGATATCCACCTTTCTGATGTGATTAAAATAAACATGATTGGGTTAAATCAATATCCATCTACACTTCTGTAGTTTACAGCTACAGATGGAGGGTGACTTTGTTGACTCTCATTTTTGACCTTTTAATGTATGATCACTCCCTATTAACTCAGTCGGTGGTAACCTATCATAGATTGTTATTCTGGATTTGTATTTTAAATACAAGCAGTCAGGTTCACTTTTGTCACAGTTCCAATGAAATCAGCTATTGATTAGACTTAAGAAATTTCTGCTGATGTGTATTAGGAAGAGCAGTAGATATTTTTGAGCAGCTCAAGATTATAACAGTTGCTGAAAAAAAAGGTTAGAAATTTAAATGAAACTGTAGTGATTGTGCCTGTCTAGTCCATACACAATGTTATTGATTTTAATAGAAAAAAAAAAAAAAACAACGGAATGAAGATGAGAACAAGAGGAAGAGTGTGATGGGTAAGAATGAGACAAGTATTCAAGCACTGTGTTTATACACAGGCCATATGGTGTGGCCATAAACAGTGTGAGCTTACATTACTAGCACTGTGCAGTCTGTAACCTTCCTTCCAGAAAACTCCTGCCTGCCAAGTGTTTTTCTTGTCTCTAATACTGCAGATTCCCCTGACATGAAACCTGAATGCTTAAATCTACCAAAGTGAGATTGAGTAGACAGACTTTTCAAAGCTACATACAGCTTCTATTAGCAGGATCAGGAATAGCTGGATTGTCTTAAAAATCTCTTCTGCTATGATTTTATATATATATATACACACACATACACAAAATCTATACATTTACAGAACTCTAATGTGCACTGCATACTATTATTTTTCAGGAAAAGATAATAATATAAAAATACAGTATCATTGCCAGACCTGTTGTTTGTGGCGGAATACAATGGCAGGGAGACATTAAGAATTTTATATAGTAGTATGATACTTAAGGGTTTGAAGATCCATACCCAGCTATGTTGCTAATTTGTTTTAATGGCTTCCTAAGACTCAGGTACTTCAGGTACATACTTTCAAGAGCAAATTACATGTCATCTCAGTGGAAATGCTGATAAATATATAGATAATGAAATATCAATTATTCTTAATGTAGCAAGGATTTGGCTTTAACTCCATTCTGTACTACATCATTTTGTCATTAGTCCATCTTTTACAACAAAATTAATATAATAATCTCAAAATATCAATTTATCTTCTGACCTGCTTGCATTTTTTTCCAATAAGAGTTTTAAGAGCACTACAGACTTTTACAAAATTTTCCCTTTTAAATAACAACTCTCATATAAGTCTACCTAAATCCATTTCAGTCCATGAGTGCTATGCCGGTTTGCACTAGATAAGGGCCTGTTGCAAAAATGTGCTTTTTATACTGCCAGAGGTCTTATGCTCCATTTACTGCGCTCATCCCTAGTGGGAACGAGAGGACAGCTCTAGAGAAGTGCCATATTATTACTGTTCCTCTACAGAGAGGCTGAGTAGATGTCTTCATCCCAGGCACGCAGCTGAAGATGCCATGACAACTGCGTCATAAGTCGGCAGTATTCTGTGCTAGCAAGCAAATTCAGAGGCTCTACCGAGGCTGTGGGTAGCCCAAATCTGCACAAATCAAAGCCAGTATAGAAGTAAACTCCTGCTGAACAGGCTCAGTACTTACATGTCCAGATCTTTTCTAGCCAGGCTTCTGAGAACCAGCAAACTTATTAGGGATTTCAACATGAGTAAGAACAATCTATTAATACAATTAGGATGTCCACAGTAGCATCTGTGCCATTTTGTCCTGTCCCCTTCTTTCCATTCCATCTGTTTTCCTCCACCGTCTTTTTTTTTTTTTTTTACCTCAATGAACAGCACATTGTTTGAAGGACTAATTTATCAACTGTTTCCAGGAAAGTTTCTGAATTTTACACAACTTTTTACTCTTGTCATACAAAAAGTGTAGTTTGAAGCCTGACTAATCCCTTCTCCCTCCCATCCTAAACCACTATACTGACTGAAAGGGAATTTTGCCAGAAAAATTAGATACCTGAATAACTTGAGGATGTTGAATAAGTTATTCAGTTCTATTTCCATTTCTATTTCTATTTATTATATTATATTTTAATTTTTAAGATTGTATTCCCTAATATTGCATTTCAAAAGCCAAACTTTTATTTCAAATTTGCCCTTAATGTCCACTACTGCAAAAGTATACTTTATTTTCAATTATGATTTTTTTGTCAGTGGAAACAGCTGTATCATCCTTAGTGCATGTTAAGCACATGCAAACCAGTGATGCTATGCTCTAAAGACATTGTAATTCCTCTGAGGAAAATGCCCCATATTTACAATATTCAGGGGAAATTCTGCACAATTTCTGTTCTGCAGTTACTATTGTAAGACACCTTTCATCCTTTCTTTTTCAAAAAATTCAGAGCCAAATCTCATTTATTCTCCAATGAAATTGCAGGAAGATATAAAAGTTATCCTCATTTCTAGTACAATGAACTTTACTTGTTATAATTTCAATAGTTCTTTCCCTTTTTTGGCCACACTCAGCAGTTGTTCATTAAAACGCTAATTGTTGTTTAAGTCTCTGCTGATCTACACTACAGTTCCTGGGACTCAGTGCAGAAATAACTCACAAAACATCTGGACTTGGCAACAATATAAATCTATTTGTCCTAACAGATACTCTGACAACCTGTAACCATGCAACAGGATAAACTGCATCAGTTTCTAGCCACAAGTCCTCATATATATTTATAGCTTTTTTTTTTTAGAAGACAGGAAAGGTGTGGTCAAAACTGATCAAACAGCATTTTGCAGAAAAGAATTCATACATCTGCAAAATTAATTCTTAGTCAATGTGTGTTTTCTCTATTTTCCTCAGCATCAGTTCTCAGTACTGAAAAAGCATTAAGACTCTTGCATTCTTAGTATCTTGATTTTTTTGCTTATCAACATCCTGTGTGGTCTAGTTTTCTTCTTGCTGCTTGTGCATATATGCAAGACTTCTCTTTCCTTTCCTCTGCTGTCCTTGGAGAGGGCCATAACTCATATAAGTTATGTCTGATGTTCTAGATTACAGATCACAGAAAAATAATAATAAAAAAATGATACTAGGCTAAATATGACTCATTTTATTTTGCTGTAGACAAAGCTATACAGAATGGAACCACTTAAAACCATAATTCGGTGTATTGGATCAAGTCTCTTTCTTTCTGATGTTGTAGTAACTTTTATTATGACGGTTTATTCCAGAAAAGAGGAATTTGCTCCCCAGGATAGATCAATCAGAAACAGTTAATGCTAGACAAATGTACCTGCTATAAATATGTTTTGCTTAATCACTTGACTCTAACAGTTCTTTCTGATCACTGTTTTCTCTCAAGTCTCAACAAAATTGAGAGAATTTGAGAGACTTGTTAAGCAATGGGCTCAATAATCAAAACTCCCATTGTCATTACAATACATAGCTTAGGAAGCATTTTGGAGAGCAGGGAAACCTGAAAACAATTAATAAGACAGTAAATCCCCAAGACTGTGACAAGAGAATATGTCCTGCCTGCACCTTAAAGATTCTCAGATTTATTTGCTTTTACCAAACTTATCTTTATTTTATTTGGCAGTGCAAAGCAATGTAAACCCAGCTTAATCAACCAGCTTTGCATATATTGTTGAAGCATTCTGCTCAAACTGGCTCTCTTCATTAATTTCCATATCTCACTGCCGTGAAGGTGGCACAATTCAGCCTGCACATATAGAAAAATTCTTGAACTGATTTTTGTTTTGTTTGCATTCCACTCAGCTGAAAATAAACTAGAGCTGTATTAATATTGAAACACTATTTTGAGATTGATTACTGCCCTGTCGTTGCGTGGATATGAATGCTGCTGACTGACATTTCAGGAAAGCATGAGAGAAGAGAAGCTGAGCTGCTGAGTCCGCACGTTACGCAGAGCCCAAGAGGCAGCAGCTCGCCTCAGAGTTATTCGACCTGAGAAAACAACGCGAGATAGATACCTCCCATAAGCGTTAGACAAAATGAAAAGAAAAAAAAAAAAAGATATACAAGTCTAACCAGAAAATAAACCAAGCACAAAAGGGTGAATAGACAAAACAAATATATTTGTCCAGTGTAGAAACCGCCGGCTCTCACGCCACCTTTCCCTTGCCCTCTCGCCGCCCTCCCCCAGAAGGGGAAGTAAGTAGTGTTCTTCAGAGCATTAACTGTAGCAGTTACTTAGGCCAGTGGCAATAGCAACCGAACAATCAATTCCCTCTCTGTTTGGATACCTGGATTGTTATGCCTCTAGTTCAGGCTATTGCATTTATTGCCCATTTTTCCTGACATGGGAGGTCTAGGCTTCATTAACCTTGCCCTCTGCCTTTCACTTCATTTTCTCACCTCTGTTTACTGACATTATTGGCATTCAAATGTCAGACTCCTTTTAGCAGTGATGAAGGGATTTGGTCCTGGTGATGGAACCTAAAACACCTTTGCTACTGCAAAGACATGGGGAACCTTTTGCTATCCTAGAGGGCCTGTTCACCTGTGCATAAATTCAGTACAGGAAAGGGCAGGCACGGCACAGCTTCACACGACGCAGTCACACCCCTTTACTTTGAACCCGAACTTGGCAGCAGTGTGTGGTGCAAGAAGCTGTTTTACAGCTCCTCATTACACCTTTGATTTTTATGTATAGGCATAAAAGATATAATGGAAAAAACTCACTCATGGAAAATTATGAAATAATCGCCTCATGCCATAGCCTGTCATTATTGTGATTAAAAAGAAAAAGAGAGAGACGGAGATAGTAACTCACCCTTACTCTTTGTTTGAGACATTAATATTCCATATGTATTTCTTTCTTTGGAAAACATTACTTATGATTGCTTCCAAATCACTGCTAACCTCTGCCTGTTTACATCTGAATAGCTATACTGACTTCAAGGCTGTATTTCCAGCTTGCCTCAATGCAAGCTTAGATTCATTTTCTTTAAATTATGTTAATGCCTACCCTGTTCTTTGCAACTAGATATAAGCAGATTATTGCATGGACTTTGCTTGCAAAATAAATATATTCACAGTGGCAATCTAGGCCATCAATTTTAATCCAACTAATTTCTGTATGAAGTTCATAACTTCAACTTGAACTCTCTCTGTGAATATCAGTTTTTATTCTAAAAGTTGAATAGAGGATCCATTGTATTCTTCAATAAGCTATCCCAATAGTTCATCATACTTACTTTATATGTATATATATCTCCAAGTTAGATCTCTCTATCTAAACATGCTTACATTTCTGCCCTTTCGAGCTAGTTTATTTTACATGTGTTCTGAGGATCATCATCAGCAGTATAAGATGAAAGAACAGAGAATCCAGTCCAGGAGAATATATACGACAGAGTGCCCTAGCAATGACAGTGCCCTCTGCAAAGACACATGGTAGAAAGATTGCGCTTACTCAGAAAGCTTCTGCATAGCTCAGCCTGTCTCACATTCAACCAGTTTCTTTTTAGTAAATGCATAATAAATGCTAGGACCTTTGATAGATAAGAGAGATGGCAGAAATGTAGAACAGATATCCTTGATGCTACAAATGGTACTTTGGTAAGACAAAATCAGTGTAAGCAAGAACTGGAAGCAAGAAAGCCCTGAACATGGGGCGAATAGAAGATATAAGACAGAGTTACTCTATACCTTCTAGCGTACTGCTTTGGTATCATCTTACAGGACTCCATCCTAGTTAGGATGACTTAAACCTAGTCCAATGCAGCAAAGTACAAATGTTACTGTTGTATCATGTCTGCAGTCTCTTGAATCGCTGACTTTGCAGATATTCTGAACTTCCCATTCCCATGAACTTGCAGGGTATTTACAGAGTACTGATATCACGAAGGGAAAATGCTGATTTAATTTTCCTTCTTGTGGTTTTATTAGAAAAAAACATGGGGAAGTAGGACGTATTTAGTCCTGCCTCTTTCCGCTCTACATCAAATGAGATCTGCTTCTAGCCATCTTAGAAGTGACTGTTGGTTGTGCATTGTGCAATGCCTGTACTTCCATCCACAGTGCAGCAACAGCCAACAGCAGCCTTTATTTTACTTATAGTGTGGTAAAGACCACAAGGAAGAACCTGGCCCTGATTTTGGAACCAAACACACATGCAAAGTTTTGCTTATTTTCACAGTAAATTCATAATCTTACTTCTAAGCAGCTTTTAGTTGTTTCTTCTCAGCATTCATTCTGTCTCTTTCTAATCTCTGAAAGAAATATAGTTTAAAATATACTAATTTGTTGAAAATAGTAAAATCAAAACAAAAGGACTAACATACTACTTTCAAGATCACAGTCAATATAATCTATATGCAGTTTATTTATTACACTATGACTGATTCAATTGAAAGCGTCCTATAAAACAAATGGACTCAGAAATCTGATATCACAAAAACTATGGCTTCTAAGCATCATTTACAATACCTATATATATCCAAATTGTTCAAATACACATGAAAAAACACTTATCATACATCAGAAAATGAAGTTGTTATGAACTTCTGACTTCAATCCTATGTGCAAAAAAACTACCTTGTTTAAAACTGAGAGGAAGCTGCATGCAGTGTAAACAAAGATGATGTTTAAGCATTAATATTTAATGAAAATGTAAAACCTGCCAAGCCAAGTCTCAGATCAATGTATTTTCTTCCAGCTAAAAAGGGGTTGCTATTCAGGTGCTGAGTAGCAAGTCTCAGATCTCAATCTTGTTCATTTTGGCTTCATGAACAGAGGGAAATAAGCACATTGAAATTCTCTTCCATTATCAGAATAGGTAAAAGAAAGAGTAAAATCAGTACTGCTCAGTGACTTTAAATACAAATATTAGGAAAATAACGCTTAGTACATAATTCTAAAGAAAGTTACAGATAAGTTAGATACCTGAAGAGATGGGGATTCCAAAAAAAAAAAAAAACGGGGGGGGGGGGGGCA
>JAWLRI010000505.1:3716604-3734987 GCA_034781795.1 Crypturellus tataupa
CCCCCCCCCCCCCCCCCCCCCCCCCCCCCCCCCCCCCCCCCCCCCCCCCCCCCCCCCCCCCCCCCCCCCCCCCCAGGGCAGTGAACTGGAAAACTTCAAGTGACTCTCCATGTCTTTATACTCAGCTTTGGCTGAGTGTTCTCTTTAATACTGCTTCCTATGTTTGGAAGCCTCCCACTCATTGTCAGCCAAGCATCTTTCTTTGCTTTCAAGCCCATATATAAAACCTACTATCCCACTGCAGCTTTACTAACCTATCCAGTTTTTGTTCATGTGTTGTGTGCAGCTGACCTCTGGAAGGTCTTCATGATAGGAACCAGATTTAGTTTCTTTCTTTGCAAAGCACTTAAGAGTAAACTAATTATTGTGGCTTCAATCTTCTAAGGTACTTGAGGGTTTCTTCTAGGAGCATTCTGCTACGCAGAGTATCTTCCTGAAATATGCGACTACATCTATAATGGAAAAAAAGAGAAGGAAGTTGGTGCAAATTTTGGCAGGTACAACATTCATTCATCCAGACCAACTGGCCAGCTCTTCTTCACTCCCCTCACTCTGTTTAGATCCCTAGGATTGAGTACTCTGTTTTCCAGCAAGTCTGTCCCAAGATGGACAGGCAAACTGCCAGCAGCTACCCTGTGGTCTTACCAAAGCATTTGCACAGACTGTAAAAGGGATGCTATTTGCTCTTTCCACACTCCGGTCTGTCTTCTACAACCATGTAAGGGAGAGCAAAATATTCCTCCTTCTCTTCTTCCTACCCATATGAAGTATTTTTACAAAACAACCTACGATATGTTGCCAGAAATTAAATACCACTTTCGTATGCTACAAAGCATGCTTATAACTTTTCTGTTTTCAATCAGCAAACTAAATCTAGTCAGACCACAAAAATACATAGAATAAAAGAATCAATGACACAATATTCAGTAGTCTAGGGATTTAGTAACATATACAATTTAAAAAGGAGAAAAAAGACAAAATCTACAGTACTTCAAACATGGCAGAGTAGCAATATAAAATGTCAGTGACAATTTCTGCAAAGACCAAATCTTTTTTAGGAATGCCACCCTAAAATGTGAAAGCAAAATACCTGCCAAATTGAACTGAGGGTTTTCCCAAGAATCTCAGTTAATAATCAGGAATGAAGTCCAATTAAAAACTCTAAAGTCTACACTCTGATAATTCCGTGTCAAAATATAGTTGTAAATATACCAAAACACGATATTCAGAAAAGGTAAGACAAAACCAAAGCAAACACAATAAAATGGACAATCAAGGTGCCAGCAAAATAGCCTAGAGCCTTCATCAAGTTTTCTGTCCCTACAATCCTATATTCAGCTATATTTTTATGTCATGTATGTCATGTAATACCAAACTCTACCAAGTTTTCCAGTTGTGTTTTTTATCTTTTTTTTTCATACTCTGAACTTTACAAAGATGTTTGCACTTTGCAGTACATTGTCTATCCAAAAAATATGTGCGATTAATAGTGGAAAGCACCATATGTAAACATTCACAAGATCAAGATCTGATTTAGGTCACAGAAACTAAAAATGGCACTCACTGAATACAATTAAAAGGTTATAATACATCTACAGTTTAATATTGTAAAAGTGAATTTTGACTCAACTTAAGTCCAAGGATGGATGACAGAATCTGGCTCAATATCTAGCTTAACAACTAAGAAGAAAAACTGATTTGTCTGTTTTTTAACTAAAGAAGAAAATCTTATATCTACAATTTTTGTTTTGTTTCCATTAAGAGAAGATTTGTGTGTTGCATGTATATCACAGATAGCATTTTTTCTCAAATAGTCTCCTTCCTGGACCAAGATCACGAGTTTTTTTCTGCAGCCTATCGCACGACACCTCCTGTATTCCTGCAGAATATCTTGAATTTCTTACCATTGTGCCAGTTTATCATGGAGTGGACTAAAATATTACATTTTCAGGCTGCAAACGTAGCTTTTAAGTATGGTTTGTCCAGTGGCATTTGAGTGGCCATTACACCCTGGGAGATTTCTTTAAAAAAAAAAAAAAAAAAAAAAAAAAGATTTATAAATTTGTAGCTTATGGCAATATCTAAAATCTTACATAGAAGGCTTGTAGCCCAGACAGCCTCTAGCATTTTAAGTACCGTTGATTAGACCTGCTCTAAATAGATAACACTGTTTAAAACGTTGGCAGCTTTGTTTACCCCAAGGCTCTAAATGCTGCCAGTACCTGAAGAGCTAACCAACTGTTGAGTGGCACAGGGACAATTCTCATTATTCTTCTATGCTGATGAGACTTAGATCTCTAAGTCTCACTCAGGCAACATCTGTTGTCAAGTTGGAGAAGGTTTAAGAGAGCTTGCAGTCCTTTTCTTTAGATTAGTCTAAACTCTTTGTCAATTTTCTTTTGTTTTTAATGAAACAACTGAAAACTTATAAACAGTACAGAAACAAATAACCTATCCCAAATTAGTTGGCTATATACTGAAATACTTCAAAGAGAGAAATTTCTCTCTTCTCTTGAAAAGAACAGAACCTAATTCCGCTCCAGGGAAATACAGAATAAGGAAAGCCTCACATCCTTTGTGAAAAGAGCTGATGAGCCAAAGAACTGAAATAGCCTAAGCAAAAGGAGCCCTCCTTATCAGAGCCACAGTGTGTATTCAGGTATTCACTGAAGCCAATAAGACCCAGGATGACACCTTATCTAGGTGAACATTGTTTCCACACAGTGACTTTTCTCTATCTTTCATCAAGTAGAGGCTGCAAAAACCCAACTCAATATCCTACAGTTTGATCTTCAGATTTTCATCAGGCAGATGCAGCTTGAAATCCCCTTAGACCCAGGAGGAGATTGGGCTTGTATTTCCTGTCACATAGATGGGTGACACTTAATCACCTAGCTATTAGTTAAAAGGGGGCTCTTCCAGCATGACAGTCTGAGTTTGGGGCAGGTTTTCCCTCGTGGTGCTCTCTGAGAACACGCACTAGGTTAGCTGAGTCTCCACAGGCTGGAAGTCGGTGCCTCACTCACACACCCGAGCGACACCTCCAGCCCTGTGAGCCGTTCAGCGCTGCTGGGCATCCCTGCCCAACTCAACCCAAGCCACCCAATAGAAACCTGGTCTGTGTATTAAGACCTGTATATTACGACTAGTTTTAAAAATAGTTTGCTCTGTCAGAAAAGACTGCTAATACACTAGAAGCATTTGCCATGATGTGGATGGTTTCCGCCCATTCATTTTGTCAACCACAAAACCCTCTGCAGAATGGCAAAGAAGGCTTCATGCTCTCCTTACTTCAGCTAGAAGTTCCCTTTAAGCTCTTCATTTTCTTTGTATGTCTGGACTGGACACATTCAGGGAACTCAGCTACTGTGTTCATTCTACCTCAAAGTTGTAAATAAGCAGCATGTCCTATCCCTCCAATCTGTTCTTTCAGCCAAACTTCTCTGAGGAGACATGTGTGAGGAGATTCAGTTACTGATTCCCATGTTAAGTCCTCCAATATCTTAAGAGAATCCAAGCATCACTTTTCAATGTGAGGGTTACTCAAAATGCTGACAGAATACAAACCAGAATCCAGCTATGACTGCTTAAGTCCTCTTCCAACTACCACCATAATTTAGACATTCTCTATGACAATTTTCAATACACAGTTGCATTTATTCCAAAAGGGAAACACAGATAGCCAAGGGTTGTTTTTTAAGCAGCCAGTATAAATAACAGGACTTCTAAACTTGTTCATCTTGGAAGACTCCCAAGGTCCAGCAGTCAGCAAAAGGAAGGGAATATTTCCTCTTCCTTCAAACTTCTCATGTAGACAATTTTCTCAACTAGACTGCCAAAAAATGAAAAAGTAGACATATTTACCTTAGCTCCTCCCCTTTCAAAACTTCTGGTCTGTCTGTCAGACAAGCCCAATCAGATGACCACAAAACCCTGCTGGACCTTATCTTCTTACAATATATCGGTCTGTACAGTCCTACTTCAAAGAAGATAACTCTTCCATCAACAGCTAGGATATTTCAGTTGACTGAACAGCTCTATATAGACAATTCAATCAAAATTTTATTAAAAAAAATAAAAAGGGAAAATCTGCTGGAAAAGAAAGTATGGTCTTGCAGACAAAAGAGTTGCAGTTCACAGACAACTCGCTTGTATACACACCTTATAACTTCAACCAGTATCCATCAGCTGTTAGCTATCCAGAAATGCTCCTATATTTCTATTTTAAAAAATAAGTTCCTTAAGGAAAAAAAAAAAAAAAAAGACATATATGACTATTGGAGATAACAGAAAACTGAGCTACCAAAGGTAGTTTCATAAGCTCAGTGATAAAGTAACCAGTATATCCCATATGGTGAGAGTTCCTGCAAAGGAGCACTGCTTATCCAATTTAACCATTCGAGCGTACCTTGCACACGAACTGCCAATCAATTTCGCTTTCTTGTAAAATTGCAGGCAAGGCAAGAGAAGACAGAGCTTTCTTGCTATAGCAGAGAACGTGGACATTGGAGCCGCTTGCTCTTTTCACAGACAACTGATCTTTGTGTGCTAGGAAATAGCACTGATGTTAAAATTTGAGAAGTGGAAGCAATCAGGCAGCCAGCATAGTCCCCTTGCTTTGTAATCCCTATATCCAATTCAATAAGAATATATCCCTTCAGAAGAGATTTAAAAAAGCAGGCTGGGAAATGTAAAGGAATCCTGTTCAGGAATTAGGACCACAGAATGCAACATATATCCTGCAGATGAAGTATAAAATGTTTTTGCTTGCCATGCTATCAATAAAAAAGTCCAATTCTGTAATTTCTGAAGTTATTTTTAGTGAATTGTGGTGAGAAATATTTTTCATTGTCACTGAACTATTGTTTCCATGGAAATTTCTCCACTAAACTCCTGTTTTGCTGCCCTTACCCAGAAGGACAATTCTTTTAATATCTAGTTATGCGGTTACAGTGAATTCAGAAATCTCACTGAAATTCCTAGTGGTTCTGTGAAAGGGGAAAATGAAGAGAGGATGAGAAAGGGAAGGTGGGAGGAAGAGTGGGGTACCCTTTGAGTACATCTGATAAGTTCAAAACCCCTTATCTAATCTCCTCCAAAGAGCAAACTCAGGCTGCAGACAGTCCATCCTCTTTCAGAAATGCCACAAGCGCCATGAGAAAGCAATAAAGTCTTGCGAACCTTCTTAGGTATTTTGAAGAAGTGTGCAGGACCAGTAACAACAGTGGGCAAAGGGAAGCTATTTCCATTTGCTAAGGATCCATTTGCAGAGAGAGTTTCCCCTTTTGGGAGGGTTTTTTTTAGGTCTTTGTATCATTTTGAGAGAGGAAGAGAAATGACAGTTAAGAAAAGCACAGGTGCGGCTGCATCATTTTTCTTTCTTAAAGCAACCCATAGGGAATAACCTAGACAGAATTAAGAAGCGGGCAGTGGGTGCAGAAAACACCCACACTTTACTTGGTTTGTCAAGTAAACAAAGATACTGAGATATTAAACAGTCCTTTACATAAGGGCTGGTTATTATCCCTTCCTCTTTAATCTGGTTTTCTTTACGGAGATTGAAATGCCGCAGGTTGAAAACTACCTAGGACTATGTTTTTTTTCAAGTACCTGCTATGCCTTGAAGTGCTGAAGAGCAAAGAGTGATGGTGCTGGCCTAGTTCAACAGCCCCAGTAAAGAGCTAGATCAAAATGAAGTTAAGGGTTCAATTATTGCACTCCTTCCAAGAGGTGGGAGAGAGAAGCTCCTTATCTCTGACTGAATTATATGGGAAACCTCCTAGAAGTTGGTGTGTATCAGGATGAAAGAGGGGACAGGTGTGTTTCTTACTAGCTGTGCAGCTGTGCATGTCCATGCCCTTATGGTCAAGCCTCATGCCCTGTATATCCAGGGCCGTCAGACAGTCTTTTTCACTCAAAATGCTGGGCTGAGAGGCACATAGAGTTACACAGAGTAAAAAACTGTATCACACTAGGGATATATCGGCTATGAAGGTACGAGGTTTCCACATCTCGCTAGCTGCAAGCAGTTAACATTTTGCATTTTAAAGTGCTTCCATGGTTCAGAGATACTTTCTTTTTTTTTCCTTTTTATGTGGGGCCACCCACCAGACAACACTTAATTTAGAAAGTGACCTAGAAGGGTTTCAATAAGACATATTAAAACCTTGGCAATTTAGTAAAAACACTGAAGAAGTATTGATTTTTCCAAATTAGCAAGGAAATGAAACAATAAATGAAATGAACCAGAGACAATACATCACAAAACAAATAACTTGAGAAGTGCTATTTTAATTGGAAGTAGAACTTCATAAGTAAATAGTAACTGTTCTATATTTAATATAAATAATGGAGTCTCATGAATGGGATTTCTTTTTGCTCTTTCTTAAATATTTGATGAAAATCAAGGGGATCACTGTTTGTGTGGAAATTATGAGGTGTGCTGATTAGTTAAGCATATAATAATGAGGTTATGAATTCCCAATATGCTGACAGAGAGTCATATGTCAGAAAAAAAACGTTGCAGAGATGTAGTTACGAGTTTTCCCTTCAGCTTTTTCTTTCATTTATTTTTTCCTATGATAACTGAACATATGGAGATTAATTTAAGTGTGGGAGTGACAATGTGGATGTCTAATTAATTGCCCTAGAAAATAAAAAATGTTTCTGCCTTACTCATAGAGGCCATTTGGCTGAAGTGCTATCTTACAAAGCTGGATGAAATATGGAGTATACTGAGTAAAAAATGAACAAAAGGTAGAAAGGCTTAATTAAGAACATGCATTACCCATTATCCAGGATTTTAAGCCAGAGTAGGCAAGGTGAGGTTTTGTGTGTATGTTCATTGCCTGTCAGGTACAGAAGAGCAAAGAATATTGATAGATACAGATAAAGAGTGAATAATTTATAAATAAACCAACTGTTATGTTCAGACAGACATAGAGAAAAGTTTTCCTTCTGACCTTTAGCAGAGGAAGCTTTCAGTAGAGATAAGGCTCTGGTTTGTTCCTCTCACATGCCTAAAACACACACTGGACCCATATTTCTCAGATTTAGGGCATTATGCTCTAAGTCTGGCCTTACCACCAATTTCCCCATAGCATAAAAAAAAAAAAAAAAAAAAAAAGCACAGAATAATTATAAAAAAAAAAAAAAAAAAAAAAAAAAAAAAAAAAAAAAGTCAGATAATATTTAGGAAAGTCTTCCCTGCAGGCATTTCAACTTCATGTTTCCTACAGTTCACGAGTTTTATTTTAAGAGATGCTGATCAATGCTATCGTTATCATTTTATATGAGTTCCCTCTTCTAAGGGAAATACTCTCAAAAATACTCAAGAATATTCACTTGAGAGAAGGGTGTTTTATATATAAGGCAGTGCCAACAACAATAAATCAGGAGAGTGTCTCTGAAAAACACATTTAAAATATACAGAAGTCTCTGTGCCAGGTAGCTTGTAAGACGACTTCACAACTCGGTCGCCCCACCATTTCAACCTGTTATAAAAGTGGTGCTGCACTACGGATTTGATGTATTGACACTGCATTACAGAAACAACTCTTGAAAAGCAATGTGAGGTAACAGACCATGCAATGTATTTTATAAGTTGGTATGATGACAAAAAGATAACCACACACACTGTTCAGGAAACTAACTTGAATTCCTCTTCTTTTAATTCTCTCATAGTTATCCTTCAGAGGCACTACCCTCAAGAGATTTACACTGGCTATGAAGGGCAATTTACTTCCTATTCAAGTCTCTAAAGGCAACACTATTTTTTTTTTCTGATGTTCCTCTTTTCCAAAGAGGAAACAAATCAAATGTCTTGTAGCCTATAAGACTGATATCAAACATCTAGGGTTCAGGAAAACACAGAAATGTGTTTAAAATAAAAGGATAAAAGAGTGATAAAAATGTAAATATTTTTACCTAAGAAGTGACAGCAATTCAGTGGACAAAAAAAAAAAAAAGGATATAACATTTGTATGGGTAAAGCAAATTGTTTAACTGCAAGGTATTACTATCATTAAATAGGGAGTAGCAATTATATTATATCAAACTATATGCATAAAGATGTATCCCTGTTATTATCTTGTAAAATGAAATTCAATGACTGAATAATATAGGAAACTTGGAGTGTACTAAAGTATAACTAATATGTGTTCATAGGTTAGATTTTTATCTTTAAAAATAAGAATTGTAAATCTTTGCTAAGAAAACTAGAGTTTTAAAAACTACAGCACAAACATATATTGTTGATCCATATTTTCTCCATTTTATCATCTATTTCTAAAAGCAAATAAATCCTTTTGTGAGGAGAAGTATTAATTATGGAGCAAAGCAAGCACCAGAGAAGACAAGAATACCTTTCCCTAAGCTGTTCTTTAGACTCTCAGAAGCTTGACCCTGTCATCCTTATTCTAGGTAAACAGTGCTTCATTTCTACACCTATTAAACTAGAAATGACCCGGCATTTAGTGAATGATACAAATTGTATGTATGATCCACTAGAAGAGTATCCTCTTTTTAACCATAGTAAAAAGTTATCACATTTTCTTATCAATGAGTGTACGCAAACATTATTTGAGCTGGACTTGCGAACCTCAATATGTCAGTATGTTCAGTTTAAAAAAATATGTACTTTAGCTCCTTATTGTGTTTGTATTTGGAAACACGACACTTCCCCTTCCTCAGGGAAACTTGAATATATATTCTAAACATATTTGGGGGTTTTGAGATAAATCATTATTAATTTATTGCATGGATAATACTACAGGAGCATTATAGAAGAACAAGACATTTAATATATAGCAAAACACAGTAACTATGCTGAAATAGTTGCATTAATTAAGCAGATCCTGCAGTTGCCAGCTAAATATATGTTATCTAGAAACAACAATGCAAAAGTAAGCCAAAAATAGAGAACAAACAGACCTTTTCAGGAAGGAAGAAGTGTTTTGTAGAAGAAGTATAGAGAAATCTCATGAGTCAGTATTTAAAAAACAAAACAAAACAAAAAATAACTCATGACTAAAGCCAAGAAGAAACAGACCATTTCATCAGTGTTTATACAGACCATAGTGTACAGACCAATTTAATAATCAAAAAAACTTTAAAACATAATTTAAATAAATTTTGATTTATTAAATGAATCAAATTATGCATTTCATTACTGGTTCAAAATAGAGAAATTAAAGGGACAAATAGCATGCATTTTATATGATAACTTATTTGTATTTTTGTGCACAATTAGTTTTTAATTCCTGTAGATTGATGCAGTAACTCTAAAGATAGCTCTAGAAAAAACAGGAGATGCTATATTGCATTTACAAGTTTAAGTAGCTAAGACACTATGTGACTCAGAGGCACATATCTAAGATCCATGCTCCATCTTTACTTTTAAGCGTTAGCAAATGTATTTCTTCTTTGATAGGCCAATGTATATCCACTAGTAGCCAAGCAGGGGTGTGTGGGACCAGGACTTATTAACTCACTTTCTGTCTTCCTCCCTCCATCCTACTCCTCCTAAGCAGAGCTGAACACTAAAGCAACTTAGTGCTTTACCCCACAGGGGCCACAGGTAAAAGTGGGGAAGACTAAGCAAGGAATAAAATGGACCTGCCCAGTGATTTCTGTTCAGAATATTTGCTGATCCTTTAATTCAGCTAAAAATGACACACACTGTGATTCTTCAGATCAGATAGGTCTTTGATGTATTTCAGGAGTGCAATAAAGATTAAATATATTAAGTAAAAGACATTCCTTTCTCTCACAACAATGAAAAACAAGGGCATGTTTAAATTTTCAAGGGAACAGAATGGAGTTCTGGCTTTTTAATACTGAAAATGGAAAACAATGAATATTTTGAGATGCTTCCTGATACAATGCAAGCAATATATTTCCTTTTCATGAGTTCTTTTAGGAAATATAAGTCCTAACCCTCCAAAGGCATGCACAAGTTTAACTTAATCTAAACTTGTGTTTCTATTTTGAGCTTGTGAAAGAGTAATAAAAAAAAACCCATCCAATGTAGGTACCAGATATTTATTACATTCACTGCTTCCCTTCACACCACTTTATTTGCTTTTGTGGACTTAATATAAGGACAAAAACAAGAATAGGTGAAACACAGAAGAGAAAATAGTATGTTATAGTAAGCTATTAAAAGCAAACAAACAAACAAAACCCTGTGACCCCAACACAAAATTCTGAAGGAAGGATAAAACTTATCTTAGTTCTTACCTACCTCAGTATTACCAGTTTCTCAACGATGAACAACTCTGCATGCCAAAAGTGCTGCAGGATGGGACAGAGCAATATTGTACCTCTATTTCCTGGCATTCTGTGTTTAAGGGAGGTTTTTTATCTTAGTTTTGCTTGACTGCCTCATGTAGTTTTCTACTCATGTAGAAAACTGCCTCATGTAGTTTCTGTCTAATTTAGAAAAGAGGAAAGGACCAAAAAAGCCATCTCTTTACAATGGTGCCTGTTTTCGGGTTTCAGAGGGCTTAATTAACTCTTTCTGGTTTCATTTCTTACAGTTTTACATCCAAGCATTTTTAAAAAAAATTTTTATCAGAAGAAAGTTTTCCATGGATCCCAAATAAAATTATTGGATAGTGTTCTGTTAACTTTTTTTTAATGGCTTTTTTAATGGCTTTTACTAGTCTTAGAAAAATAAAGTTGATGGGGCTATGCATGAGGGATGGAGCAGTAGTAAGGAAAGGACCACTTTATCTTAAAGAATAGGCTAGATTTTCTAATGCCAACAGAAATTATTTACTGTTAGTTCATTATTTTAAAAGTCTTGTTATTTTGTGTAATATTGACTTGAAGTTTTAGCTTTACATATTTTTATTATAGTTTCATTTTAAGGCAAATTCTATTTTTAAGGAAGTATACCTATGTATTTATTTACACACACATACATTTTATTTTTGAAGGGAATTCTCAGGACACTTTTCTGACAGCTAATATTTCAATACACTTAGCAGTGCGGAGTTAAATAGAACCACAATAAGGTCAGAGGTAGAAAAACATATAGTGATTAGAATGATCAGAGCTTAGATTTCTTTGTCACTGACTCCTATTTTCTCAAATTTTATAAATGTGAAAGTCTTTTCACTATCCACAAAACAGGCTACGGAAGTGCTGGCAATTCCACATTGCACCACAAATCTTACTCTTAAGTCCTTGCACTGTAGGCTGTATGGGACCCACACTCATTCTCCATGTCTGGCTGGTCTAGCAAAAAATATACAATCTCATAATTATGAGTTTAATCTAAATGGAGTCCACCAGGATCACTAACTACAAAGCCAATGAAATTAAAACCAAGAATCGGAACCCCTAATCTTCAATACGTGACCCTTTCCTTACTCAACTGGAATCTGACATACCTCATTTGTGTTGCTATTTTTGATCATGTGATTCAAGGACTATTCACCTCAGTTCAGTTTCCATGCTTTAATTACTAAAAGTTGTCAGCAGAAATTAGGGTGTGAATTTGAAAAACACTTGCACTAATTAAAAATCTCAAGCAGTGGACTGCTTTAAAAGCTGGTCCTCTTAAGACAGTGTTTTCCTATTTTTAGGTTCTTGGTATTATCTGTCTGGTTCAGTGGCCACTTAAAATAAAGGCACGAAGATGAAGACAGTCCGGAAAAATATGTGGTCTGAAAGAGAAGTCTATCTCAATTATCCATTTTTAACTTACAAAGAGTGAGACATTTATATCTAAACTACTCACCCTTGTTTCCCTTCATAATTAATGGAGAAAAACAGACAACTGCAGAATCATCCAAGACATTAATCTTAGGATGATATATTGCCTTCTGGAGGTGCCAGTTGCTCACCATTGACTATAAAAGGAGCCTAGAGTTACTAGCATAGATTTAGATGTGCTCATTTTAGATGCCTATATTAGGGCAAATCAATCCCACCATACTGACAGGCCCATCGGGGTGCAGAGGAGGAAAACCACACACCAAGAGCACAAACAGTGCAAGTTAATCATCTGATGCATTAGTTCCATGAGATGTTCCTGGGTTCTGTTTTGTTTGGCAGGAATTGTGGGAAAGGTGTTATTGAGGAAGAAAAAATAAGCTACAGGGAAAGAAAAGTGAAGGACAGAGCACATAAAAGGAGAAGAGGCAAAAGAAGATATGCACTGGAACAAAGGAGGGTGGAAGAATGTGTGTGGTTCAGCCCTCTGCATGAGGATGGGAAAGTCCTATGAGAAGATCTCTAGAGGACCCCAAACCCCCTGCTTTGATCATGCCTGAAACTGTAGTATCTGACTAAATCCTTGACTAAGTCCCCTCTATACGTTTCTCTATGCACAGAAGAGAAGGACGAACTCAAGGATCCTAGCACCCCCTGCCCTACGAACCAAAAGCTTCTTCTGTATTATCCTTAGTTCAGAGCAGGGGATGGAGAGAAGTGATTCTAGCTGAGCTTTATTTGAGTCTCTCCCCACATGATGGCACACATATGCTGGGACAGGGGTTCTCAGATGGTTCAGACCACTGGATCATCACCAACCCCTTAAAAATTTTACAGACCATTAAATATGCTGTAAAGGAAATCATGCATTAGGATTTTAGTAGCACATAATACTGAATTCAGTCCTACTGTAACCTTTCATAACAGCCTCCAGTTTGAAAGCCACTGCTAAGTCTTGAGGCCTTGAAATTGAAAGACTCTGAAAACTGTAACAACAAAACAGACATGGCTTTTTTATTACAAAGCTGAGGAAAAAAAAAAGATATTTAAGATTTACATCTATAGCTAAAGCTGAGTAGACCTGTAAGTCCCTTACAAAGATTAATTTTGAAGTGCCTTTAAATAATACAAGATATTTTTAGAAATATAGCTGTTAGTAACTACTAAGCATGTGGAACTTTCACTGAAGTCAGTCAGAAACAAAGCTAATAAAATCGTCAGTGTTTCAGCTGCTATTACATACAAGATTTTTTTATATACCTTTTAATCCATTTCTCTCCTAAACAAAATTGCCTTTACTGATACATAACATGCAGCAGTCCTATTACTAGATATGTCCACAGCATGATATATTTAAACTCTGCTGGTTCAATACACGGCTGACATGTTATCTAATTGACAAGAGGGGACTTAGGCACAGGAAAATCCTATCGATCCCTCCCACATAATAGGAATATAGTCAATGCCACAAGAAGTATTTTAATTTCCTTTATTTTTATTAGCTGATAACCTTATAGAAACATTCTAAAATATATTTAAAAGATTGTTCCCACTAATCTGAGTATATATAGTTGTAGTATTACATGATAACAGAGACAATTCCCCAGTCAACACTTCTTTACTCTGACCATAATCCACACTTAAATACTCTAAACATGCTTGAATTTATATATACACACATATAAGCACTTTATGAAATACAACACTATACAATGATTTAAGGTTTTAATACTATAAATTGCATATCGACACATTTCCAAAAGTAAAACAAAAATTTAGATCTCGATACAGGTAATCTTCAGATCTGTGATTTCTAATCAGGAGACTATTCCTGAATAAAGCCTGCAGAACTGAGCCCAGAGTTTCAAACTTTGTGTATGCAAAATAGGTTGTTACTAATATTCAAAAAATGCTACTTTAGGTATCTTTAATATCTTAAAAGCAGCCAAGATGATTAGGAACTGCATCTGATCAACAAAGACCAATAATTTATTCAAGTATGTGACTATTATTGTTTATCACTTGAATGATTAATTCTTGATTAAGGAAGTAGGAATAAGGTAGTGCCTTTTTTTCTGATACTTTTCCTTGAAGGAAATTCAGAATGGGAGCTATTAGCTCTAATGACTCTTAAATGTTTCAAAACCATCTTGAACAATCGCCAAGGGGCAGAAATGCTAATGTTTGCTGAAGGAATCCAAGGCTTAACTGAATTATCTATTTTCTTATCCAAAGGACTTTGAAGTAGCATGGGTAAGAGACAATTTATTGTCCCACTCAAGACAATTAGACAGCACTGATGAAAGAGGGGAGGGGGCTATATTTAGTCCTGTTTGTACTAATTCCTGTGAGTCAGTAGCATGATTCAGGCTGGTCAGTGATGTTGATGTTAGCCTCAGAGAGATTACTTATTTGTATTTTTTTTAATCTCTTGAAAGGGGAGGAGAGAAGGAAAAGTAAATAAAATATTTGTAATTTGATCACTGAGCTGCGTATCTCAACACAAAATTTTACAAACCACATTTTCAGTCAGCACAAACTGGCACAGAACCACAGAATCACTGAACTCATGAATTAACATCAGCTGACTATATCTTCTTAAAGGCAAGACCACCACCTTCCTCATAAAAGTACAGCATTAGGAAGTCTCAAAAGGCAACACAACTGAAGTCATCCACAGTAGTGTAGTCCAAACAAATTAACCTTTTGCATTTCAGTACCAAATTCTACATACCATGAGCTCCCCAAAAGCACTGTTGGACTTTGGAATGTGTACTAGCTATTCCCATATTTTAAATCTTGGGATCATAGTTGTGCTGCCTGAGCAATATGTATCTACACCAGAGACAGACAGGAATGGATGATGGCTAACAGCAGTTCTTGGGAGATGGGTAACAGCAGTGTTATTTTTAACAACTCTTCCAGTGTGCTGGACCTAATTGCCTCCAGGACAGCCTTGCTTGGGACTATTGCCATCCTTTTGGAATTCAAGCAGTAAGTAACAAGTCTAAACATCCAAGGGGGGCGAGGGGAGTAAGAGGAACGCTCCAAAAATAGGGAAGTGTCACACTGAAAAGTCACAGGAATGGGAGTAGCTGGGTGCTCACAGTATGTCATCTGGGGCTTTACTAGCACACTATTTGCAGAGTAACAGCACACATTCATTCACCAGACATTTCTCACTTTTTAAGAGGTAGCCATAGCAGTATTGCCTCATTGCATTGGCCCTTGCTTTTATTTTATATATTTCTCCTGAAAAGCCTCCCAAACATGTTATTTCCTGCTCTTTATGGCAGTGTAAAGCATGGTTATCCTACCCTGCTCTCTTTTTCTTGTCTATCTCATGCCTGATCCAAGTGCTTTACAGGGTCAGCTTCTCTGTCAATTCCAGGATTTTATGCTTTGCTATTTTTTCTTTGAATGTAGACTTTGTGCCGTTGTTCACGAAGTATCTTTGTACTCTTTATCTGGACTGGCTGTAATAACACTGTGCAGTGGTAATGCCTGAAAAGAATATGAAAAAAAGAAAGAGTGAGCATATGAAGTCCAGTATATATTTCCAGTGTATTTTGACACACGTGAACAAAAAGGGATTTGTGTAACAACTATTCTTTTCTCTTGTTCTTTTATTTTACTTCTTTCTCATTTCTCACCCTCCTGACTGTGCATTATCACAGTGACAGAATATAAAACTAAAAGAAAAAAAATATATAAAAAAAGCTTTTGTGACAGAAATGAAAGTGAGCACTAAACTTAAAATATTTCAGATTATCATATATATTCACTGATGGAAACATACTATGCACAAATCCTGAACTCCTAAACAGTGAAGAGAAGAATTTTGAGCTGCTAAGTCTATGGATGTTTATAGATAAGATTCTTTCCTAAGGGTGGGGTAAATTTGATTTCAGGATAAATTGGGTGAGTTTGCTTTGTTTCACAAGGGCGTTGTTAAACTGAATGTGAGGATGATAGAGCAATCTGGTTATCATGACACCTACAAGACAGAAAGAGAGGTGAATTGTTTTCAGAGACAGATTGTTTGGTCTTTTAGTCAACATATTGACCAATCTGTTATGGTACAGGATATTGCCACATAAGACAGTGCTTGTAAATGGAAGGCATTGCAGAAAACTGCTGCAGAGCTCCAGTCAGGAGCATAGGAGGAGCAGGACTCTCATCTGGAATGGTGTGTGTGTGAGTGGGTGTGAAGCACAGTACTAGTCTGAGAAAGTTGACTGAAAGGTATGTAGCTAGCCTGGTAAAAGTTTTTCTAGGCAAAAATGGTGGAATATGTGGCATTTGTTTCACCATGTTTGAATGCAAAAAATCTCCTAACTTCACACTTTCGGCATGCTGTGCCATTAAATGAAGTTTAAAAAAGCCTTGTTTACACCTATTGCTATATTGGCACAGTTTGAATGGGGATGGCGCTCACAGCATAGTCAGGAAAACAGTTTCAAAATCTAATAATGTTTTGATCCATGCTCAACCTGGAAAAAAAATAAAGTGTTCTCTCTCTTCTCTTCTTGGGTCAAGCACATCATGCAAGTTTGCCAAGAGCTCCCCAGCTCCAAAAGAATGGTGAGGTGTTCACATTTGAACATGTGAACATTTATTGCAGTGATCCAAATGCTCAAATTCATGCTTTTATACTAAAAGCCTGCTGGTAAATACATCAGATTCAGGCAATCCACTTAAATTCTCTGTGACACATATTCTTCCTCTGTAAAAAATGCATGATACTTCTGTCATTACCATGTTGGTCACAGAATAAGCTAGAGAAATGCCACTGATTTGTCAAATCTGGCCTTTCCAAATTGCCTCCAAATCACACTGAATTTTCCTGAAATAGTAATGTTTCTTCAAAAGTTAAATGAACTATCTCCACAAATATTCCTTTGTGCATTTAATTTTTGCTTGCTTTGTATGATTGATGACCTAAATTACATGGAATGTTTTCTGTTACTCAATTAGATGTCCTAACCTTTAGAAATAGGAGGAGTGCCTACATTCTCACAAAAATTGTGAAGAATATTTTAGCTAGAGTATTCATGTGAAAAAACATTTTAATTTCACAGAATATTCTCTAGAGCTACAAAGAATTTTTCCTTCTTACTTTCACTCAATTCATGTAGCATGTTTTTATATTGTCCTGGTAAATTAGCCAAAGAGGAACATTAAATGGTAACTATTTTGTGCCTTTCCATAAAAAACACATCCACCTACCAAACTCTACTATAACAAACTCTACTATCTCAAAAAAATGTTTTGGTATGTACCCCTTTTATTCCTGCTTCCTTCTTGCAAAGAAAATAGAAACAAATTATTCCCATTTCATAGGTGGAGAACTGAAGCACAGACTAACTATCTTCCCCCAAGACAGAATGAAGCAGGTACAGGCATGTACCCAGATTGCAATGCCTTGAACATATCATCTTCTTCTTAGCTTATCCAAAGCTAATTTTGTCTGCCTGAGAGCTAGCAGATATGACAGAAATGTGCAGGACACATCTGCCAGTCTTATAAAGCTGGAAATGCAATTTTCAAGTGCCTGGGGAAGCCTACAGTCATCAGTGCAGATGAGGGTGCTGAACTGTATGTTCGGATAGTTTTATATTCCCCTTCTGGGGAGGAATGCAACAAAGAATCTCAATAGATTAGTTTGCAGGATTTGTCTACCTCAGTATTTTGATTTTTCAATTGACCTCCAGATATGCAGAAGTAACAGTATTTTTAGTAACTGCCAAAACAGGGCAGGAGCCAATTACTGCTCACAGCCTCTTTTCATTGCTTTGCTTGAACAAAGAGAAAAATGTAGCAGGGACACAGGTAAGAAAGAAAGAGACAATGAAGCTCAGGCAAGCCATGATAATAATGTAGTTAGGATGATTTATTTATTTGCCAGTCCTTGTGGGCTATTTTGTACTGACTTCATTCTGCTGCCTTAACTCCCGGCTCTCGGTAACATCCCAGATCTGTAACAACAGTGACACACGAGCTTCTCTGTTTCATTTCTTTTACAGCACCGGCTCCAACAGCAGTGGGATTTGAGCACTGACTACGGAGGAAGAGAGTATTTATGGTGGGATAAAACACCTTAACAGCCTGTAGCACTGCTAGCCATTCTTCTAGCGAAATGGCCGAGAGGCCAACAGCATATCAGAGAAAGACAGTAAAACAAAACAAAGAGATTTTATGTGTTTTATGTATGAAGGTTTTTCCTTGACGAGGGTGACCTACTCACTGGGAAGAAGACTCGGAGGGTGTTTTTCTCCTGAACCCAGTTTCCTTCCCAGGCTCGTTACTGGCTCCCATTGCACCCTGACCACCGTCTCGGCCGTTATTTTTCCGTTGCTCGCCCCAGCAGCGGGCAGGCCTGGCATACACGGGCGCGCAACGCGCGCAGCGCCGCTACGCACCCCTCTCCTCCGCGGGAGCTGCTCGCGCCGCCGCAGAGCCAGGTCTGCCCGCGCAGGCCAAGCCTGAGCGGGTTCTCATTTTTATTATTAATAAGCTATGAATAAACGGGCAGGGGGGAAGGCACTGGTGTCTGCGTCCCGCCCTCGCCAGACAACGCCGTCTTCGCAGACCCCCATGCGGGGCTGAAGGGCGGCGCATCGCCCACCCCAGAGGGTCGCGAGGGGGGGAGGCGGAGGCGC
>JAWLRI010000505.1:3735087-3757942 GCA_034781795.1 Crypturellus tataupa
ATCATCCTCGTGGCCCTGCGCTGGACTCTCTCCAGCAGCTCCACATCCCTCTTGTACTGCGGGGCCCAGAACTGGACGACTGACCACCTTGTCACCCATCCCTATTTTTCAGAAAAATGCTCACCTCTCTACACTAAGTAGATGTGTCCTTCCTGCCATCCCTTCCCCTGCAGAGACAACCTTGCCATGAGCCCAAAAGCGGGGAGAGAGCCCAGATAACACGACCCAAGGCTGCCTCCCCACTGCCCTCCCATCCTGCCCAGCTTGCCCAGTGTCTCTGTCTGACCGGGCAGCAGCACATTCCCTCACTCTCCAGTCCCACCTGCCCGAGCTGCGTAGAGCAGGAACTGGAAGGGAGTGATCAGCGGGACTAATGAGGCCTGTCTGACACGCTCTGCAATGTCTTCTAAAGGAATGCATAAAAACTATGAATTACGCATTCCATCAACAGCAAAAAGGTCATCCTAGGCAGCATGTCATAGTTTCATGGTCCGTTCTGTTTTCTATTCTTTCCTCTCTTTTTCTAAGGCAAATTTTCTAAGCGTTTAAGTTCAAGAGTACACTAAAGTATACACAGAACCTTGCAAGCAATTTCGCAGTGGGAAATGCAAAATTGAGACAACTTCTTAAGACACTGTAGATGAAATATAGTACTTTGTGTTCTCTTTTCCAGATGCAAACAGGTGTGTTACCATAGTTTAAGCACCACTTAGATGAATCAACATTTACTTGGAAAAAACAGAAAGCCTATCACTCACTTTCTGTTTATAAATAGTGCCAGTACGGTGTCAGTCTGCATTTCCTTCTCTGTGGCTCTCCTCCTGTAAGTCTTTTGAATTAGTCTGTCATTATTTTTTTTTTTAATTCCTAGGAAAGAAGAGAAAAAATTGCAAAAGCATTGCATGTATGCAACAATTTAGAGCCATATTCAAATGCTTTCACTTAGATTTAGACATTTAGGAAGAAGGTACATAAGAAAAATAGTAGAACTTGGCTATTCCTGACGGAATAATCACATGCACACAGCAGCTACAAACAGCCAGAAAGGAGAGAGTATACCAAAAGAAAAAAAAAAGAAAGAAAAAACACCCTCCAAAATATGCAAGTTTGAAGCATCTCCATATAAAATCTGCATCATATGTACCTATTTAAGAGAAAGAAGGTGATAAACTGAAGCAAAGACTTTTTGTCAACATTAACAATAATGTTGCCTTAAATTTGCAATACAGACAAGACTTTTAAAATAATAATAATAATAAAAAAGGAAATAGATGTTATTCCAGAACACCATCATTTCTGATGTATACTGTTTAGGGCTGGAGTTGTTGTTTTTAGCCTGGCAGTGATATTTGCAGTGTTTTATGCACTAGCGCCCCTAGGAACTAGTTGAACAAGCATATCCACAGCCAAGGCTTCCAGGCTGTTGGCCACGCAAGATGTGCTCTTCACACGGCTGTATGCAAGCACCAGACCCAGTGGCTTCCCCATCCCCTGGGCAGCGCTGAGCCTCTCCACCACCATGCTGGAAGTCCGTCTGTCAGGTCTCTGAGGGAGGCCACATGTGGCCAAAGGCCATCGGAGCTCCGGGAGGAAATCCAGGAGAGCGGCAGTCCCAGCTTTGCCAGACTCCCTGGCTCAGCTACGGAGCTGTGCCGGGACCACCACGGGCCCTGGGGGCGACACCATGGCCGAGGGGGGCACAAAGGCTGCAGCGCAGCGGGACACGCAGCCCCGGGCCTGCAATGGTGCCCGCACCGCTCGCAGCGCCCTTCCTCCTGCAGCCTTGTCCCAGCCCAGGAAGGCGTTCTGGGCTTGTCAGGGTGGTGCTCAGGGCTGAACCTCTGCATGCTCCAGCTTCCGTGTTCCTCTTCCAGGTGCCCCCAGTATCCCACAAAGCTTGGTGCTACTCAGAGCAAAGAGCCCAGGCTCCACAACCTGGACGTACAGCACTGTTAAACAGGAAAATACACGGGCATTTTCTTTGGGGACAAAGTAGAAAACTATTACTTTTTTCTCTGTCCTTTTGCCTCTGAAACCATTTTCTCCACTAATTAAGGACTTCCTCTGTGGGTCAGGAGGACTCCATTAACAAAATCTAATGGAAGACATGAGGAGTGAGATCGTTAAAAGTATTGAGTCTTGGCACGCAGGCCTGACCCCACTACAGTCCATGGTAAAACTCACTTTGACTTTAGTGCTTCCAAACATCCGTGTTGCAGTTGGAGGGGTTTATAGGGAAATAATGTGAGGGTCTGAAAGTCATGCAGGATTTCAGAAAACTAAGGGGTCGTGCAGAGGTGAGGAGAGTTGGAACTGATGCTCTCACAAAACGTGAGACCATCACCGCACGTGACACTGAATAGCCACAACTAACAACTCCGCCAGTGAATTTTGGTAAAGCCTTGTACTGTGCAGCTTTTACTGTTGGGGCAGGAAGGAGCTTAGACAACAAAAGAGTTGATGACAGAAATCTCATGCTTAAAGAAATTATAGATGAGGTATTTAACATGCATGGTACCTGGGATCCAGTTAAATGAGGAATGCAGAGTTCAGATGCTCAAGGGGATCTATTAGCAACAATATCCTGCTGTGAGAGTAACCAGCACGGTAACAAAATCATTTGCAGTATGGGTATTCCATGGAAGAAATAAATCATTAACGTGTTCCTGCTGTGCTAGGAGAATTCATGACTTATGGAAAGACAGTGGTGGTAACTGGGCTGGAAGAGGGAAAGCCAGGGGTCCTTTTAGGAAGATTGATGTTGTTATTTTATACCAACCAGGTATAGAGGGGGTGTAAAACCAATATGTCTATGACAGCTCATGAGAAAGGTTATTTATGCTATGTCAAAGGATTTCAGGTGCTGAATTTCAAATGCCACCCACCAAGGAAGTGTGCAGAAATAATAAAATGTTGTAAGACCTGACACCTATATTTAGTTGCTAGACTTATTGCCACTAAAAAGTTGTTTATTGATACTATGTAAACATCAAGCATTTTATCTTCTACTCTCTCTCTTAACCAGTGTCTGATCATGACGTAAAAGCCAGAGTTTGACACATGATCCAGAAATCTTAACATTTTGGAAGGCTCTTACTTCGCAACCACTATTACACTGTTCATGACCACAGGCGAAGATTCCAGTCATAGATTCAAAAAGCGTCACCACCTCAGATGCTTTTATTACAGATCAAGCCAAATTTCAGACCTCCTTCTGAACACAGGAGTCAAGTCCCACAAAAATTAATGAGGCAATTCCTATCAGCTCCAAAGAGCATTTAATCAGAACCTGAAAGAAAAGGAAACTAACTGAAGAAAACTAACTAAAAGAAACTCAGTTCTTTCTCAAGTTATACTCTTTTAACCGTAAGAGTCTGTGCAATCTGTGGCTGACTTTCTTCTAACATACCTTATTTTTCATTGGTTTACAATTTGGGATGTTCTTTGATAACAGAGAGCTAATGGATTTCCTGGCACTTACAGGCTTTTGAAAATTCTGACTATCTGCTTCACAGGGAATTACTTAAATACGCTAATGTTTATTGAATGTTTTTGAATGCTCTGAAGGAAAGCTGTAGATAAGGAGACAGTATTGCTGTTCTTTGACTCTGATAGCTTAACTTGGGATTTGCCTTGATGCTGAACAGAACATTCAGCATTTAGCTATAAAGCTTCCGGACTTAGGAAAGATACAATCTTGCTTCTTAAGCAAAAGAAGGAGAAAAATGTTGGTATTCATTACTTTTAACCCCCTGGTGATATATTCAATTATAAAGAGTTTTATTTTTAAGTTCTGAGAAATGCAACATTCAGATTTGACAGCATCTCTCAGTAAGTGTCCTTTGAAAATGGTCCAGGGAGGGGAGACAATATATTATTGATTCATTCCAGAAGTTCAGCATTTACATTAACAGGAAATATACCCCAAGATGGCCTGTTATAAGCAACTGCTCAGTGGCAGGAAATTGAATGCATTGCTTTATGCTTTTTAGCCTGGGATTTAGAAATTTAGATAAAAAGTGATTCTCTTTATGGAAGGACATGAAAAATTCTCATTTCCCATTCCTCTGGAGATTTTAGCTTCCTTCTTTCCAGTGCACTAGTGTTGTTATTTTTCCTATTCATTTATTCTGTCACATCAAACTGTATTAGTATTCTTTTGAAAAATTGTGAACAGAATGAAAAGACAGATGTTTTCAGCACACTCTAATGTGCTGAAACATACTAGAACTCATAGATCAATAACTCCATTTTCTTCCTCTCTCAGGTTTTACTTCCTGGAGTGTACAGTAACACAGCCATGGTCTCTTCTCCTCAGCTAGTCTATCTGGAGAAGGGAAATTATTGAGTAAAATGATCGACTAAAATATATCTTTGCAGTAGCACCAAAAAAGTCTTGTATCTCTTCCAAACCTTTCTATTTCAAAGATAATTCAAAATTCCTAATGCTGATATATAATTTGAAATTTCATTTATTAAAGAATACAGTTATTCTATATCTTCTAACAGTCACTTTTTTTGTAGCTTCGGCAACTCTTGCAGCCCATAGTTCCAATGCATTAATTCTGGTGGTCAAATGATCATTTGGAAATGTTGCTTTCAGGTTTCTCTAACTATTGTCCCTCTCATCTGCCTCCTGGCAATAGCAATATAATACTATGTGGTGTCCAGTGTTCAGTTCTGGACTCCTCACTTTAGGAGAGACTTGGATATACTGGAGTGAGTCCAGCAAAGGCCCCCAATAGGGTTTAAGGAATAGAGGCATCTGACACACAAGGAGAGGCTGAAAGAGCTGGGACTGGAGAAGAGAAGGCTCAGGGGATGTCATCAGCGCGTACTGGGGCCTCATGATGCCTTTTTCAGCCAATACACTTAGACTTTCTGTAAAACAAAAGCAGAGACATCTCTCCGGCATAAAGAGAGGAGAATCCAGCAAGTTCTTGGAAGATTTCCAGGGAATAATAACAGTCTTAGTGCACTAAATACCACTGCTTAACATGATTATGATGCATTTTTAGTTACTAGGATCATGAAATATACATGACTTATTAAACCTCATTTAATTGCATAATTAATTTAGAAAATAGATTTCTTCTCTGAGTGGTTTACACATTATTCAATGCTTCTTGCTTCAAGGCTTCAGGTCTTCTAGCTAGCATTTCCAGGGGAAAAAGTTGTTAAATTAGTATCTTGTCAACACTATCATTTATTTTTGTCCACTTGGCCATTCTAAAAAGTCCAACATCCTGTTTCAGGACAGGCACATTAAAAATTTCATATAATTATTTAGCCATAAAGTTCTGTAAATTCCACCACAACAGGAGAGAGAATAACAACAACAACAACAACAAAGTACTTGAACCATATGGATCAGGGAAAAGAGAAACTCATCAAGCTTTGATTTTCTGTCTTAGAATTTGGTTTAGAGAAAAGGTATTTACTACTCTTGCAGCCATAACTTCATTATTGTATTAAAGGAATCTGGGACTAGGTGAAAACCTGAATGCTAAGTGTCTCCCTTTCTATGGCACTTCTAGCGACTATGCTTATTTATAGCTATATTCAAGGTCATATTTCCAGAGATCTATTTTTGCCTTCTGCAATCTGAATGCATAGGGGCATGAATCAGTTTCATTCATAAGTGACTGCATAAAGATATATCACTGAGACTAAATTCTGGGCTGCTTTGTACTGTGTAAGACATAAAATACATGGCAAAACAAAGGATATTTGACAGCCTATCCAAGTAATATGCTATTCTACATTCATCTGTTTTTGATTTGACTTAATTTTTTAATCCTTTGGACGAGAAGCCTGATGTGAATTAAGCAATGATCTATGTTGCAACAGGTATAAAACAGATAACAATTTCTAGTGCAAGCTTCTGCAAGGAATATTGTACTAGAGTTTCAATATTTCATTACAGGTACCACTACAGAAACAAAAGTAAGAGAAAATTGCAAAACACTAGGAATAAGGAAGGAGGACGGAAAACAGCTGTGGAAACAAACATCCTCTCTAAGATTAATATTTTTAATGTCATTATCCTTTCTTTTATGTATAGCAATACCTGCTTGAGGCAGTGCAGAAGGGTGCAGATGAATATATCCCCAGCATGCCAGCTGTTGCCCTACTGTTAGATAAGCTATTTTATGTCAGCCAATATTTAGGCTTATAAGAAACCCTCACACACTGCTTTGGAGTAGGTAACTCAAATGGGATTCCATCGCCAGAAGCGGTAAGATCAAATGTGCTCTCTGGGATTACAATTACCAGCTCATATTGCAGAAGCAGGAATTAAACACAACAGTCAAGAATAACAGGATTCAGAGGCAATAATCTGTGCAGCCATCCTGCTGGTTCTTCTTAAGCAAAATTAAATGGGCAGATATTCATTAAGCTATTTGGAATATTGTGAGGTACGAGGCTTGCTGACCATGAGCTTGCTTTGGGTGGGTGTGCACCTTGCTGAGAAATCTGATTAGCAGAAGATGACCCAAAAGCCTCAGTGAAATATTTGGTGAAATGCGACAGCCCTGCTGTGATATTGTTACATCTCAGCCACACACTGCTGGGATAGGAAATTAAGCAGCAGTTGTTATAGCTGTAAAAATTTACCATATGACTACGATGCAGGAAAAGGATTAAACTTCTTTTAGTGCTGGCATTCGTCTTTAATTGTACTAACATCACCGAAACGGGGAAAGACTGCTAAACAGTGAAAAGAACCAGTTTTCATGCAATTTTCAACATTGCTTCAAAATGTGTGGATCCACTCCAGGATAACTAAACTATTGGATATTTTTAGTTTTTAGATCTGGCATATTTTTTGTTGAGCATCAAGATGGTTACCCAATTGGCATGAATATGCCAGAATTGAGACTATTCAGAGGATAATATTTTGGATATGGTGATATAAAATTGTGTCTTCTGCATTTGCACTTGCAACGTGGTTCTTGACCTACAGCAGGTTATTATCAGGGTGATAAGAACAACCTTGGCTCATTTTGTCAGATGTCTCATTGGACAGTGAGACCAATGACATTGCATTATCAAATCTTTGGGTGTTTGATACTCATTTTTAAAAATATTTGTAGAAAACAATACAAAAATACCTCTGGTTAAAGATAAATTAAAAGCTGGTGTCCCCCAGCACCCCAGTTACTGAAGCTTCTGTGACTAACAGTGATAAAATGGCATAATTAGCAAAAAAAAAAAAAAAAAAAAAAAGGCTGCGTTAGCTCGCGTAGCTCGGAGCAGCGAGCGGGGTGCAGAGGAGGCTGTCGCGAAGCGGTGCTCCTCAGAGCCCGGTGAGTGATTAATCCGCGAAGCTGCAGGGGAGCCCGGAGCGAGGCCCGCCGCGAGCAGCGCCGCGTTTGCTGCACCTCGTTCATGTTTCTTCCTGGCACGAGGATCGGGGAGAAAGGAGCACAGGAATATTTTTTTTTTCTCCCTTTGCCTGCTGCTCTAAGCTGTCCATTGCAGAAGCCTTAAATACCTGTTCCATAGGGAATTCTTAATTCCGTGGAGCTTCCTTCTCGCATATTGCCTCAGAGTGGCTGGTAAGGCTCGTGCTCTGCCTCGCACCGCCGTTCTGGCCGTCTGCGCGCGGCTGGGTGGCTTTGGCGGTGGGTGAGCGCAGGGGCAGCCGGCCGGGTCAGTATCCCAGTCATGCCCCCCCTTAACGTGTCCTCTGCTGGAAAGGGGATCCCAAGGCAAATGTACCTGTAAATGCATCCTGCATCATGGGCATTTTACAGTCTTGGATTATTTCTGGAGGGGAGAAGGAATGTAGTGCATCTCCGGAAACTACAGTCTGGCTATAAGGTGCAGCATCTTTAACGCGTGCTTCGGTGCTACTGAATTTGAGTTGAAATCGTGTTTTTAGGTGATGAAGGTTTTTACTTGATGGCTTGCCGGCTCCTTGATTCCTCCTGAAGTGTATTAATGCATGGCTGTAGCTATAGCTATAGTCTGTGAGACTGCCTGTTTTTTCGGGGATTTTTGAGGATTTGCTCCAAACATCACAATAGCAAATTCCAACAGGAGTAAACTGGTGTATCTTCAAGCCATTGATTCTTCTGGCAGAAGCAGCTTCCAATGTACTAGGGCTTTAATACTTATGGCATAATGAATGGAAACTCTCTTAGTGTCAGTGGAAAAAGTGGTCACTGAATTCAGTCTGAAAAATACTGATACACTTTGAAAAAAAATTGTGAAATTACTGGACTGGAACAGTATTTTGGGGTTGTTTAGGGTATTGCTGATCCTTCTAGTCATTGCAATTGCTGAAAGCTTTCACCTAGACTGGGTTTCTGGACTCAGAAGGAGGGATCCTATGTTATTTACAAACACCCGCAGGCTTTCCCAATCAATATTGCTGTCTCGGTGCTGAACTGCAGCATTACTTCATTTAAAAAATGCTTATGATGCGAGTAATGAAAATTTGCTTTGACTTACACGATTCACTTCAGAATGGTATATGTGTGCACAAATACAGTGACTCACTTGCATGTTAAGTAGACACTTGTGTTTGGGAGCTTAAAGCAGGGAACAACTAGTGTCTTTTTAGCATTCGGTGGTGCATTTTAATATTTTATGAAGTTGTATTACATCCAGTGATATAAGCAAAGGATCCCTATTCCTCTAATATTGAACCTGTTAGTGACTCTAGTAATTCAAATGCTGTTATTGTTTAATGTTAAAATTCAATTAGAAAATGATTCTTTCACTGCACCACAGGGTAGAGAACTTCTGTCAGCTATTAAAATTGAGAACCTCTAAGTCACGTTGTGGAAACCTAACAGGAAGCAGAGATAAATGTGTGATAGCTCACAGTCAGGAAGATCTAGCAGTTAGCTTAAAAAAAAAACAGTAAAAATGAGAAATATGATAAACTACCTATTATAAGATGGAGATATTAACAACTAATAAATATAGATTGGATCTGCTAAAGACTCATCAAAATGTGCAGTGTTTTGGAAGACTTAAATTTGCCAGCATTTAAGATGCCAGGAAGCGGTGGTTACTGTGTGAGCCGACCAATTCAAAATGGACTCGGTGAAGCTGTCAGTAAGTGCCATAGCGAGCAAGCCTCCTGTGCAAGTCTCCGTAAGGGGTGGACAAGATGACCTAAAGTATCTTCTAACTCAAATTTCTTCCATTAAGGTAGACTAAATATTAATGGCACTTGGGCATTCTTTACCATTGAAATGTGACCTCAGTGATGTCTTTCAGTGTTGTGAACTGTTCATTTTAATATAAAACTTTTCTGCCCTTTTTAATGGGAAAATAACAGTAGTGCAACAAGGATGTATGTTTTACTTGGAATTGTAAGTCAGCTTTCAGTTACTAAAGATTAATCAAATGCAGAATGGTCAGCCTCTATTAGCTCAGGGCATATAAATGTAAATGTCTTTTGACAAATAAAGGAGTGTACTTGAATATGTCAGGTTTTTATTATACCTTTCTCTAAAAAGATCAATGGAAATTAAATGATTCTTAAACTTGAACTCTTCAGTATTCTTGCCTTGTCTTAAAACGAATAATATTAAAACCTGTTAAAGATGTTATTGTGGGAGAAGATACTGATCTTTCTATTTTAATTAAAAATAGATAAAATCTTGGAGTTGCAGTACTGTACTAAAAAGTTAAGATTAGCTGCTCCTACTAGCTGCTGTAATGGGTGCAACAGACTCAGTTTTCTGAATTCAAATGAGGAATTTGCTTCTGAAAGCATCACCTATTTCTTCTTAATAATAACTGATTGAGAAGCAGATGTGAAATGTTTGGGGTTTTTGTTTGGTTTTCTAAGGAGGGGAGCTCCTGCTATGATTTATTTAGAGGATTGGTATTTGCCATAGGTGTTAATAATAGGTGCTAATTTATGACTGAAAACGACTTGTATTTGCACTTAGTTATTTTCACTCTTAAATGACTATCACCATTAGTGTTTTTTTTTTCTTTTTTCCTCCTCTCTCCTTACTCTGCCTTTGAATATTGAGGAATATCATGTTCACTAATTAGTGAAATGATAAATAATAATGAAGGAGCTGAGTTTATGGAAGCCAACCCAAGTATCTGCATTTGTATGTGTAGGGCAAAAATGGCCTCAGTATAACTGAAAGAGGGCAGGTACTTAAAGGAGCTGGTAGCAATATTAATAAGCAGTATGGATGGAGGATGGATTGGAGGAATTTCAGAGAGGTGACAGGTACAATGAAGTTATCGGCCAGAACTCCTCTTGGAACAGCTATTCCTTTTCACACCAAATAGTCTCAATACAAACACCATAGGATGATCCAGTTTGTATCTCATTTGTATGTGATCAGGCTTTCAGATACAGTTTATAAAAACGAGTTTTCTGGTTTTCATGACAGGTTTCACTTGATACGAACAGTGAATTTGTATCTGCCTGCTCAAGCTGTTCGTATTTCTGTAAACATTATGAAAGTGATTTCTGCTGCCATTTATAAATCTTATTCTAAATGACAGATGCCAGCAGGCGGTGTTATTAGCTTAATTTTGGTGAATTGCAAAGTAGACATGAGGCTCTCTGTTGGTGCTTGGAAGCTCTGGTGGGAGAAGAAATGTAAAGAAAATGTAGGAGTATGTTTTTTTTTTTTTTCCCTTAAGGTTGAAAATCCAAATTCTTTGGGTCAGTAAAATGAGATGTGTCCTGTAACATATCACTGCATCCTGTTCAAGCCCTGTCTTTGGAGAATATGTAGGTATAAAAAGGTCAATCCTCTGGCTAGTGGTGATGGTGACTATACTACACAGAGAGTCTATAGGTTAATTTTGAAGATGACAGGATGTTTTTGACAGAATTTGGTGCTGGCTGCTAAGTTTGGCTCATTTTGCCACTGAAAGCAACTGGTGTCATGCACCAGTAGTGGGTGACTTATTGCTGGCTGCTCTGAGGTACTGGCTTGGAGAGGGAGATGTGTCCAGGTGCGTCCTTCATGGCCTTCTGTGTGTGGCTAGCCATGAGGAACAAGAGGGTCGCCTATCTATGTATCTTAATTTTTCAGTGTAGTTTAAAAGTGGGATGCAGCCTTAATTGTCAGTACACTCAGAAAACACCATGTTCTTAAAACACACTTGTGTAGAGCCTATCGCTTGTAATCTACCCTTGCTTGTGCCCTTATATTCAGTGGAAGATAAGGTGGCAGAAGGGAACACAACACTATTAGGTTCTGACCACTTGGTATACAGTGTCCGGTCTATGAAGAAGAGGCCTTACATGTGCCATACTCTGAATAGTTGACAGTGAAAACTGTATTTACAGGTGGTGGTGAAAATTCCTCCTCTCAAGACAAAAAAAAGTGACTCAGCCACTCTTAAGCAATTATTTAACTCCTTTGGTCTTACCCAGTGTAAGAGTCAATGTTATATTCTCTTCCAGAGTGTTTTGTGTTTTCAGTGAAAACCTAATTTTGATAGTCATTTTAAGGTTTTATTTGAAGCCAAGGTGATCTTAGTCATGATTCTGTGAAATAGTTAAGTCACTGCGTGCTCTTTACCCTCGGGTGTTAAAGACATGCTCCTGCAGAGCAATCCCTTCACTCTTCTTATGGGGTAAAAGAGAGAAGAGGCTTTAGCTGTAGGTGATCTTTCCCCTCTCCCCTACAACAGCGTGCTATATCACTATGCTTTTAGTTGACTGAAGAAATTTGCAGTGAGGAAATGAAATCATGTAGCTATTGCAAACTTGTTTTTGCAAGGGGGAGAAGATTTATGGAATATTATATATTTTTGTAGAACAGTGACCCCTGTAAGCCTTGAAGTAAAGTTTGGAAAACCTTTATTTTTATGTAGCAGGTTTCTACAAAATGACTCTTGAGTGTTAACAGAAACAACTAACCAGTCTTCTGTTTAACTTCTGAATAATAAAATAAAAAAGTTGAGCATTTTACATTATTATGGCACACTTGTCATGACTTTCCAAAGCTAGTGCGCTAGATCAGCACAATCCAGGAGCGTCAGGACAACTTTTGTACTTTACTCTGTCTGCTGGTTTGTCAGCGTGAGGGGAAAGTTTTGTGGGGTGCCTGAGGTCACCTCATAGTTGCTTTCATTTCCACCCTGTTCTCAGCTGCTTGTACTTCGCCTGTGAGATAACTGTGCTTCTGAGTCACTAGAGCAGCAGATCATTTGCACAAGACTGGTGCACTGAACACATTCTCCAAAGGATGAGATGAGAGGCAAGGCTCGCACAAGGGGAGCAGCATAAGTGCTCAGGTAGGTGCTGTGGGAATAGTCCTCCTTGTGCAGTTTGTGGCATGAGGCTCTTCTCTAGAAAGTACTAACCCTTTTGCAGATAAGTTACTCTGACAGGGGATGAGAAGATGGTTCAAGTGTCAGCCTTGAACTAATGGCTTTCCAAAAAAAAAAAAAAAAAAAAGATTTGGATCTATCCTTTATTATTTTATCTAGTGCAAAGATCTTTAAGAGTATTACAGCCGTTTACTGTGTGCCTTGGTGGTTTCTGACACTGCAGTAGGGGAAATGTCTGCTTGTCATACTGTGTGTGCAGACTTGCTTTCTGATGCTTTGCTTAGGAGATGAGCAAAGGAGTAAGAGGAGATTGTAGCAGGAAGTGCGTAGAAAAGATGGTAGGTATGGTCAGTTCCTGAGTTATCAGGGTGCTATTTCTGATTGCTATTTAAATATATCAGAGACAAAAGCGAAATCTTAATATGCATGTTAACAGGAACTTGTTGCACTTCTCCCTAGGTGTTACTGCTATCATTGAGTCGCATTGTGCTTAAATTGTTTCACTTTGGTCTGCCTTTTTTTTTTTTTTTCTTCCCTTGGGAATGAACCTTGTGCAATACTCTACTTTTGTAGCATATTTCACAGCATGTTTAATACTTAAATTTGAGCAGGGTCTAGCAACCTCAGTCCAGTGGGGTATTGTAAAACATGAAGTGATTTGAACTGTTTGACAATATCTGTGCCATGCAGTTTTACAGTGTACCTGGTTGTCTGAGAAGCTGGAGGCTCTGACAGCCAGGGTAGGGGATATTTTGCTATTAACACCTGCCTTGATTCCACCTGTGTTTTTTTCTGCTCTATTAAGAGCACAAATCATCTGAGCTGCTGTTCACCTACTTCTTGAACTCTTAAACTGCTATAGTTAACAGCTGCACTTATTTCCATTTTTCTATAATAAGCTTGCTTATTAACTGTAAATCATGTAGCTTATGCCAGTATTTACAGTTTGATGGCAATAATGGTAATAGGTAATCTTGGTAATAGGTGGTTTTAGCTGTGCTGCCTGCAAATTCAGGTTTCTAGTCAGCTATGGTTTAGAAACTAGTTGCAGCTGCTTGTCTGTAAGGCAGTTTCCGACAGACATAATGGCTGTGTTCTGGTTTCACCAATCTTGCTGCTTCTAAAGTGAGTTGAAAATGATTCAGCAATAAAGCCCTAAATTATTTGTCTAGGATGTAGGAGAAACTTAGTCTTATGGATTTTTTTGACTTATAAATCTGTTTTTGCTAATGGACATACTCTATCCTTAAGACTGAGACGGCTGCTCACAATGCACACCAGTTTACAGGAATCTGTATTTGTAAAAGCCTTTTGAAACAATGTTAATACAACCATGCATTTCAGAAAATGAAATACGAGCATACTATCATAAGGATAATATCTGCTTGTGAGTGACCAATTCCCATGTGGCTCTTTTTTGTTCTTGTTGAACTTGCATTGCTAAATGCTTGATAGAACAGCCTTATAAAATTGTGTCGAAAAGGCTATCCGATTATGCAAAGTTTGACATTCTGTAACTGCAGTACTAACTTCAGCTACTTCAAAGCAAGTTTACCAAATGGAAAATACACCAGGTGAATGTTTGAAGGGACTATTTGAAGTTTTGTGGGAAGACTGTGGTGGCATTTTAATATGTGGGCTAGTCAGTCCAAAACCGAAATGCTGAACATCTGCATGGACTTTAAGCTTTACATTCTTTCACTGCCCATTTTAAAGCTAGAAGAAATGGATATGGAGAAAAAGTGTTTTAGTGATCTTGGGCAAAATGCTGTGAAAATGCTGTGACAGTGCAAAGTGGGTAGTTTAAGATAGTGGTAATGGAACAGGGAAGTTTGTAAGCGTCTGGGTGCTACCAAAGCACCCTCCAGAGCAATATTGAGCTAACAGAGAAAAAAACCCTTCAGTAGTGACTTTAGTTTCTTAGCTGCTGCTGTTCAGAACAGTTGGGAGCAATGGGATTTGCAATGGCAATATGATCACAAGTTTAAACCAGTGCATGAAGTACTGTATTTTAAGAGCAGCAGTTGAGTTCATTGGTCTCTATCTTGAAAAATAGTGACACATGGCTAGTTCTGGATTGCGGTAGTAGAGCTGCTAGATAATCTGGATCCCTGTGCTGTGGGTAAAAATATTTGCGGAAGTTGAGGCTGTCTTGGTGCCTGATTGTGCCCAGCGCTTTTCTAACTGTGGAGAAGTGGGGTGCCAAGGGAGTAGGCAGCCTTCTGCAAAGAAAAATGTGTAGTCCTTCACCCTGAGTGTAAATTCCAGGTATCGTAGTACAGATCGGGGCTGGCAGCTTAGGGAGGAGGTCTGTGGAAAAGGCCTTTCATCCCCTTGGCCGTTGAATGAGGGTTGGTGCAGAGCTCTTGTTCCCCGTGAAGACTGAGCAGCACTGGGTTGCATTAATAGAACACAGGCAGCAGGTGGAGGGAAGTGAGTATCCCCTTCAGCGCTCGGAAGGCTGCATCTGAAATAACTGTCCAGTTCTTGCTACATACCCCCATCTCGCTACACATGCACACTGCAAAAAAAGCTTTTGATGAAAGACAGAGTCCGGCTGAAGGTCAGGTCAATAAGAGACTTGGAGCCTGGTAGGTGAGGAGGGTTGCATTTAGGTAGAAGAGTAGAGAAAGGAGCCTGACTGCAGTATGTAGTGCACAGAGCAGGGAAAGTAGAGCCAGACTTTCAGCAGTCAACAGCAGAAGAGGCAAAGTTCACAAGTTATAACAAGGGAGCTGCCATTAGGATAAGGGGAATTTTCCTCAGAGGTGGTTAAGCTCTGGAACCAGGTTGCCCAGAGAGATGGAGGAATCTCCATCATTGAGGTTTTTCAGACCTGAACTGGTCAAGGCCCAGAACACCTGCTTTAACTTTGAAGTTGACCTCCTCTGAGCAGCAAGTTGGACTAGCTGACCCTTTCAGTCTAAATTAGTCTGTGATACCACATGAATCAGCCAAATAGCAAAAACTGCAGCTAAAGTATATTGTCTAAGAGAATTGTAAAATATTAAACTGGAATATCATCAGCAGTTCTGCAAAACCACCACCACAAGTTATGTTCTAGCAGATGTTCAGGGCTTGATTATTGCCTTTCACCTAGGGGCTTTTTTTCCTTGGCTGGTTTGAGCTGATTAAGTGTGCAGCACAGGGCAGTCCCTGTCACCCGCTGACCTTCAGAAGGAGCCACATGTGTTGTTTGTCACCCCTTCTCAACTGTTCCTGACCTTGTGGTCAGATGAGCGTTGGGGCTGGTACACGACGGGGCCCCAGGACTGTTAAGTTCTGGCAATAATGTAGTTTCAGATCATTCTAAATTAACTGCAAAAGCATGTTCTTATTCTTGCTTGTGCCTGCTCTTACATGGTAATATATCTACTTGAAATGCTAATTCAGCTGAGCTCACTGTTAACATTAGTAGTGCAGTCCTTGCCACTTAGATAACCAGTTTAAAAACCGAAGCCACTTGAGGCCGCCTTCATTACTGAAGAAAGCGTTAGCCCATGTAGGATGAGATTGATGTGACTTATAGACCACGGTCTTGACACCTAAACTGAATCTTAAGGTAGAAATTCCAGTTTATCTGTTAAAGCATGCTATTTAAAAAGAAAAGAAAAAAAGAAACCTAAGTACTTTGCTTAAGTGGGTGTTGCTATTTAATTAGATGAATTTATCTGTAGTGGTAAAAAAGTAAACGTTTGAACTATAAAATCCAAGCATTGAATCGCATATTCAGTTGGCAAAGGGAGAATGAGATGAAGTGTGGAACTCCAGTTTTGGTTTCTAAAAAGTAAAATCTGTCTACCTACAAGCTTTCTATTACTAATTATTTGGGTACTAGTTTTCGTGGAGTAATGACACTGAAATCAGTAAGTGTTCAGCCATGTACTAAATGTGAGGTCTTACATTCTCAACAGCAACTCCATAGGTTTTTAAATATAGATTTAGTAATTTTAAGGTATGAAATTCTGTAAATTTTGCTTTAGAAATTATTCTAGAATGAAGTATTCAAAACACTAATGTTTCAAGGGATTTTTAAATGCATTTTTTTCCCGTGGTTCTGTAAATGGATCATCGTGCCTTTACTTCTTCATTAGAAGCTAGTCTGTTCCCTCATATATGAGGAAGGGTGCAATATATATAAATATAATGATTTACTATTAATAGAAATAAGCCCTTTCAGTAAAGCAGAGCTATGAGGTAAACTAAATTCATCTGTCAGTGAGATGGCTCTTGTGTTTGCCCCAAGTCCTCCCTTTTTCCAGTTTGCAGTAAAATTGATAAAACTAAATCAGGGAGCTTATTGAGACTCCAGTTACAGAATACATTAGAGTATTGCTATCATAGTAATTCACTGGTTGAATTAACATGTGAATTCATAGCACGTGCTTCACTTATTCCACCTGGCTAGGACCTCACAGTCAGATTCACTAATGTCCTTCAGACAGGAAAGGCACTTTCCTGGGATGTGTTTCATGGGCGATTGACTCGAGTAGGTTCTATATAGCCTGACTGTCCTTCTGAGCTGGCAGTGGTGTTGGTGCATCTGTGTGGTGAGTCAGGGCAGAAAGCTCATCTGACTGAAAATTCTTTTTTTCTTGTGTCTGGATCAGCTTCCTGGTTTGATTCCTTACAGATCTGCATAAACACTACAGTTGTCATAAGAGATGCTAATGATTTGGGGAAGCACAGTAACTGGAAGGCATCCCAATATTTGGGCCTGACCCTTTTTGATGGAAGAGGCAAAAGTTTTCTTGCTTCCCAGCTTCCATTAAGCTTGCAGTGCAATCCAGCTGGAGCCCTGGGAGCAAGAGGAGCGTGCTGGTGAAAGGTCAGAGAGCACAGGCCTGAAGAAGGACATGACACGAGCGTTTCAAAGAAAAGGCAGTGGTGCTACAGTCTACAGAATGCAGGGTGCTACAGAGTTTGGAAAGCAAAGCTAAGAGGTGATGTCCCATGTTCAGGGACAAACTCAAGTTCCCTGTGTGATATTTACCTGTAAAATTAGAAGCAACTTGTTTTTTTCTGACTTGTTCAATGAATCTAGAGTGGGAGAAATGAGGATGCGAAGTGAACACTGCTTTCCTGTAGGAAGAACGAAAGCATCAGAGAGTGGTTCTGTTGGTTTTAGAAGTGGAAGCAAGTAAATGTTATATTTCATTGCTATAAGTGCATAATTCTTGTCTAGATAGTAAACAATCTAATGACTAGGCATTTATGGATCAAAAAAGGATCATCTCACTTATTAAGTTCAAAAAAACCTCTACCCTTTAAGTGTGTGTGTGTGTTTTTTTTGTTAGTGGGGGCGGGGAGCGCTTTGCCTTTTTTGAGGAAGTTTTGACACTGAGCTTCTGGACACTGTGCCTTTAACAGAAAATAGCTTGTCACTTCTGCCTGAGTTTTTGTGTACGGATTTTTAAATAGTGGAAATTATCAATAACTCATATAACTCATTAAATGATAATAGCTTAGGACTATGAAGAATATTTTCTTATTTTAGCCTTTTAACAACAAGCTATAAAATAGTTTTTTAGAACTGTTGCATTGCAGGTAACTTGTTAAAATTTTGCCATGTATTCTGTAAACAAGCAAGGAATGTTTGCTTGCCGGACCTTTTTCTCGGAAGGTATTTTGTCTAATTTTGGCGAAGAGTTTGGTATTTACTTCCTTGAGATGGCAAAAAGCTATCAATCTGTCTGCTTAAAGCCTGCTCGTCTGTCTCCAACTGTTTCCACGGCAGCCAATGTCAACACTGTTGGTCCTAATTGCCAGCTCTGAAGCAGACAGATCAATGGAAATTCCAAATAAAGCAACCGAGCTCTTGCTTCAGAGCTCGTGTGAAGCTGGGTTTGCTGCTGTGTACTGGTGCTTTTGAGCACTCCAGCAGAAGGGTTAGCTTTGCATTAGTTGCTTTCTGGTCTGAAGTGATACTGTTCATTCTGGCTCTACTTGTGGATTTTATGGGGCTGGACTCTTAGCTTTTCAACTTTCTGAAATGAAGATGAACATCTCTTAAAAATGGATTGGCAGAAGGCATAAGCTTTTTTGAAATTCAGGGACAACAGACTAGTAGGAATGAAAACTGCTGACTAACTTGAACTGTTGCTTCACTTGTCAAAAATACCATGTAGCTATCAAGTTTATGGTACTTGTTAGTAGTGCTAGAATTGATCCTGCTGTTATTGTCAGTATGCAGGACTGTGCAGTTTGATGATTGGTTGGGGAATTAGGAACAAAACACCAGCCTCTGCTAGTCAGGCACATACGTGTTCAGGAGAGCCTGAGGAAGTTCTTCAGCTTGGCTGTAAACTGTAACTGCAGTATGTTTGCAGGCTTTACTCTTTTAGTGCTTTCTTACAAGGTATCTTTTCCACAGCTGTAAGTTAAATGATGCCTGTACTCCCTCTGCTGGCTCTGCAAAAATAGCTGCCATGAGATAACGTGGTTCCCTGTCACCTTTTGCAAATATGACAGTGTGGAATTCTGGCTTCAAGGTTCAGGGATGGAAGGGGGTTTTCCTGGAAAATGGGTCAACAAATGGTTGCTGAAAGCTAATCAGGGGCCTCAGATGCTATCTGCTGCTCTAATGGTAAACACTGGTGTTGTATATACCTCTGTAATTGTAGTCTGCTCTGTCATTTGTGTAGCCCTGGTTGGATGGTGCTACCCAAACTGAGATACTGAATACTTGTACATCTATTCATACATCTCGGAGCCCTATTTACAGGGGTCATGCTATATGTACACAAACAGTATATCTGGAAATAGCAAAGAAGAGGCAGCTTATGTCCACCTGGGAAGTATTGTGCCCTGTACACTTCTTTCTTTGTTCAAAGACTATTCCTTTGTAAGGAGATTTTTTTAATATAAAAGTTCTCATCTGGAATGGAAGAGGTTCAGGCCTTGAACAAAGTCTTACTGTGGGTGTTTTATCCATAACCAAATAGTTAATGTTGAAAATCAACAAGTATCTTTACATGTGAGTGCCAGTTTTTTGGAGGTGTAGTTACTATATTTTTGTTATTTTTTACTTTCAGCAACCAACAAATGGTCCTAACAGTTTCTTAGGACTGAGAAAATAGACTTTCCTGCTACTGGTGATTACTTGCTCTGAAGCATGATAAGGGGAATAACAAACCAAACTTGCTTATTTAGTATTTTAATTCAAGATCTCTCTGAACAGGTTCACCTGAGCTCATGATATGAAGAAATTGGTGCCCTCTTGTAAAGTCTGAAATTATTTTTCTGGGTTTCCATGCCCGCAAGGTACTTCCTGGAGAGCTCTGATTTTTTTTTTTTTTTTTTGTCTAGATGTTTGGTTGTGTAATTCATGACTGTCAAAATATTTCAAAACTGAGTGCTCTGCAAATTTGACATAAAGAACCCAGTGCAATCAAGCAGTCTGTGATTCTTCCTGTTAAGAGATTTCTCTTTTCATATATCTCCCGATATCTGAAGATATCTGAAGACATCTTCCGTTTTAGGCAGTTAATTCCTAAAACTGACTACTTGGCTCTATCCAAAGGAGCAGTTGCCTAAGCTTTCACAGAGAGGTTAAAATAGCAGAGGATTTAATCTCTTAATCACAGAGAAGTTAATTTCTTCTCTTCAATGAGTGTGTTCACTCTACCAAATATCCTGTTCATCCAGTTTTTCCTATTAGGTGTGCTATGGTGGATTAAGGCCCTAAAGTTTACCCTATAACTCGGATATCCTCATGTATGATCAGAATTCACCGTATGAGTGGAGTGCTGAATCATTTTGGTTTTAATGTACAAAGCTGTAATTTAATAGCATTCATGTTCATCAAGAAAACCAAAATATCCTGACCTGCATATATAGGCCATAAATTTTAGCTTAATAATAAAGCGTGCCTTGGATCTTCCTCTTCTGTCCAGGCAAGAGCAGCTGAGAATTCTCAGCATGTAGGGAAATGCCTCTGTTTTCTTTCCATATTCTTCACATACTACTTTGACTTTTGAACACTGAGGTATCTGAGGCTTCTTGCCTTATAATATTTAAAAAGCATTGGTGCACTTTGCTTTGGGTGTTCTGTGAGGAATTTTGCTGTGAGGTAGTTGCTTAAATACTTGGAAGCACTTGCTCAATTAAATGGAGCAAATTGACTTGTTTTAATAATGAAATTACTCAATAAAAAGGTAACATTTGAGTAAGTTACTGATTTTGGAAATTTAAGGAAGAAAACTGTTAAAAGCTGATCAATTTTAATTGTATGCATAAGGCAAGTATATCAAATTAGATTCAAGTTTTGACGCAGGTGTATAACTCTAAAATTGTGGTATATTCATTTACATTCTGATTCTGTATGCTGAACATATACATATATGAACATATATTGCCAAGTCCTTTTACTTGGATGATGGCCCTAAACTGTTCAAATACCGAAAACTGAAAAAACAAGATTTCCCACCCTTTCCCCTCAGTCATGTGTTTTTTTGTTTGTTTGTTTTTTAAAGAAAAATCCCGGTAGGAATATATAAATCTGCTACAGTTGGATGCCTGTAGCCATCATCTTTAGCATCCTGATAATAACCTTGCTGTTAGTAGTCTAGAAAAATACAATATTTGATAGTAGCTGCTGTTATAAAGATTACAGGTGTAAAATACAAAGCTATACATAAATGTTCAGTATAAATGTTCAGAAGATGTAACAGCAACATTTTAAACTATGTTGCTGTTACTATAAACATGTTAAACATATGAAATCTGTTCCTGATCTCGGTATAAATCGTATTTATTTTAAACTATTACCTTCTTCCAAAAAGTAATATTTTAAAATGTTGGAACTAAAGTCAAACTAGACAGGTAAGACTGTCAAACCCTATCAGAGTGCACAAACAAATGCATGTGAGGCAAGTGAGCCAATTTAGAATATAAGTGACATCTGGCTGTTTATGTATAGGCTTCTTTTGTGGAAAGTTCTAATTCTTTCCAACCTGCTTGCTAATCTACCCAGAATTTTCTTGTTGTAAAGATTAACAGAATTCATACTTGCATTAAAATAAAATCATCTTACTCAGAATTTTTGGAAACCGTACAAAAATACTTTTAATTAGAAAGGTTGTCAGACATGGCTTATTCATATGCCTTCCTTGATGACTTCATGAAAAAGTTGTTCTCAAGTAGACTGAAATAATCAGCTTCTTGGAGAAAAATCTTAGAGGCTGAGAAGCAGCCACACTGTTTTCTGTCCACTCTGCCAGGAATGGAGTGGGATGGCCCTATGTCCGGCAGGCAAAAGGAATCCCTTGGAAGCGCTGAGAAGCCAGCGGTGTCCTGGGAGGAAGACCCAACTTAGAGGCCTTAGTGGAGCCCCAAGAAGCAGTGAGGAACTTTCAATATATTATCCAAAACTGAACTCTGGAGAGACAGAGACACCAGCTACATGGATTACCAGGAACTCCTTTTTTGTTTCATGATACTGTCACTCTGGATTCATGATACTGTACTTCTCATTCCCTTTATTCCAAGGGGAAACAGTCAAATCCCTGAGTGTCACTAACCTAGGAATAGAGGAAACTCTGGGCTTCTCTGTTTTGCTTTACCTGTACGCTACAGTGAGTTAAGGAAAACTTACAACACATCAGGGATAGATTAAAATGCAATTTAGCTTCGTACTTTTCTGGACTGGTCTCAGAGGTTCTGCTTGAAGTGCTTTGCATGAATGGAGACTTCTGTCCTTCCCAGTTCCTTTCTTTAGAGGTACTGTATGCAATTAAAAAAAAAATAAAAAGGGAATATGTTCTACTGTAAAATAAACACTTGTGAGAAGTAATTCAGATCTGGCTTAGCTGAGTTGGAGCTGATCTGCAGTCTACATGGGTAGATAGACTTATGTAGACCTATGGCTGTTAAGAATAAGTTTCAGCTGAACTAATCACAGCAGGCTCCCAAGTCAGATGCCTCCTGGTAAGAGGAATATTGTCCTTACTGAACTAGTCACTAGGAATCACTGCCAGGGATTCACAGGCTGCCTCAGTGTGAACTAATACTTTACTATGCCAATAGTAGTTATGTGCTTGGTGTATGAGTGCTTGCTGTTCTGTGGTGTTTTTTCTGACAGCCCTATGCTTCAACTGGACAAGTGAACAAGGAAAACAGATTATCCAGTTGTCAGCACGACCTGACCGGTAGCTAAGAAGATTTTCAAGGCATGGTTGTCTTCCTAAATGGACACCCAGTTCATGTTCTCCTCTGGATTCTTGCTGCTTACACAACTAAAGGGTTGTACTAGTTTTAGACAGCACTAGTGATGATGAACAGTTTAGATCTTTTTTTTTTTTTTTTTTTTTTTTCTCCAGGAAAACAGTGCAGGTATCTCCTCAACTGAGTAGAGTTAAATCTCTTAAATATTATCATAGGAGGCTGCTCTGCTTATACTCTCTTTCTAGTCACTTTTTTTTCAACCGAAACAGTTGATCATGAAGTTGATTTCAGAAAAATTGCTGCATGTACAGATTTGTACACTTGGAGACTTTAGAAATCATCATAGAATCATAGAATGCCTAAGGTTGGAAGGGACCTCTAGAGGTCATCTAGTCCAACCCCCCTGCACACG